>PISX010026790.1:0-23928 GCA_004024625.1 Mellivora capensis | reverse complement strand
AGTAGAAACAATCATCAGAAGCTATTATCAACAGTTTTATGCCAATAAGTTAAGCAACCTAGATGAAATGGATGCATTCCTGGAAAAATATAAACTTCCAAAATTGAACCAGGAAGAAATTGACAACCTGAATAGAACAATATCTAGTAACGAGATTGAAGCAGTGATCAAAAACCTCCCAAAAAACAAGAGCCCAGGACCTGACAGATTCCCTGGGGAATTCTACCAAACTTTCAAAGAAGAAATAACACCTATTCTCCTGAAGCTGTTTCAAAAAATTCTGAAGTTTTTATGTGTTTGTTTTATTTAATGTCTGCTTCTCCAACTGGATTCCAAGTTCCACAAAGTCAGAGAAAATTTGTAATATTTTACACCATTGGATATCCATTCCTGAGTACATGGTACCTAATACACAGAGGGTGCTTAAAATATTTTTATTTAATAAGTGAATGAATTAAGTCATTTTCTTATTAGTTCTTGTCTGTGTTTGCCTAGTGACTTTTTAATGGGACACTGCACCTTTAAGACCCTACCTCCAAGATAAGGAGAACACTCACTTCCCTGAGACTAGCCCTGGAATGATTCCACTCCATGCCCAGGGATTGCTTTACCTTGTGTAGTCCTAATCTGCTCCCTTCCTGATGTCATGTACCCCTTTCAATTGCCCTGAGGGTTTTTTTCATCGTAAAATTTTAGATCTCTGTGTCTTTAGACTTTCAATATCTCATCTAATTTTCCTATGGGTGGTAATTTCTCTCCTCATTTTGGTGTAATGCATTTGGCATGCTCTCACATTAACTGATTTCTGGATAACCTTTAGAGATTCTTAACCTTTTTATTCTATGGATTATCTTGGCAGTCTTGTCATTGGATTCCTTTTTCACAGTAATAACATGTAATGCATAAAATAGAAAATACCCAGGATTTAAAAAAAACAATTATATTGAAATATACTTATCTATAACTCTCACTTCTCTTGACTACCCCTAGAAAATACCTGGTTTGGCCAAAATTGACTGGCCTCATGCACAGTTGGAAGGTGGGCACGGCTGGAAGGTTGGAAGTTAGTTTCCCAGGGTTGTGATGTTGGGTCAACCTGCTTAGGTATCTGTGTTAATGCTGAAAATCAAGGAAAACTCTGAGATTCCTTTCTAACAACTTGATTGTTTAACTTTAACCTTTAATAATGAGCTTGAAGGAGAGATGTATCACCACAAATAGATTGGGTTTGAAGTCCATTTCACTTGGGTATTTGATGACATTTAAAGTGGATCATTATCATCCCATAAGTACCTCTGTTGGCAGGTGCTGGGAGGAGAGCGACCATGCAACAGAATACACATATTTTCCAGCTCAGGACATTCAGTCCGCAGGTGCTAGGAACAGTGGTTCTGGGATCTTCCTGGGTCAGTCTTGAGGTAGCAGAGAAGATTGCCTGTGTTTCCCTTGGGCTTTGCTAGAGTTTCCATTGGCTTTTGTGAAACAGGAACACAAACCATCGAGAAAATGGACCTCATCAGGACAGGTGGCTCAATGTGTGCATGGAAGAAATAGGTGTTTTTCTCCTTAGATTGCGTACTCATCAGGGAATGCTTAATTTAATAAGCTTTTATTGAGCATTTATAGTGTGTTGACACTGTTAAGACCTTGTTTTAGGAGCTACACCATATCCTGAAGAATGCCTAGAACAAAATAAAGCATAGAGTGTGTTCTTGAGGAATTCTTGCAGACTGTATGTTTTCATGTAAGTAATAATGGTGTCCTACATCTATTCTTTCAGCCTTATATTCAAAGGAGGATTGAATTTCCCCATTTTTAATATAATATACATTAGAAGCAGAAACAATCTTAGAAATATTTAAAATATATGAATAAAAGAGTGGGAAGCATCCTCCAGCACTATAGAAGCATTCATTTACCTACAACCAATCTGTATGATAATCACAAGCCATTCTCATCCCGAGTTTCTCAGCAACACAAGTCCAGTTTGACTTTACAGGGTGTAGTCAGAAGTGTATTATTTTAGCGACACATTTCTTCCTATTGATGGGAGCAGGAAAGTCTCAGTCTCTCTTAGTCTGATAATCTCCTCCAATTTCTTCTGCCTGTCAAAACCATGCTCATCCACAATGCAAGTAAAAACTACCTCTTGGGAAGTGTGTTGAATCCTCACCAAGTATAAATATTTATTCCTTCTTTTGTGTTCTCGTCCCCCTTTCATGGCCCTTAATGGTCTTCATTTTTCATTTACCTGTCTGTCTCTGGTTAATTATAAATTCCATGAAATCACATGGAAGATTCATTTTTTTCTCCTTTTTGATAAATCATCTAATTTAGTACCTTATAAATAGCAGTGTTCAATATGTAATAGTTGGGTCATGGGTGTATGAATATAGGAATGAACAAAGTTGAAAGAACATGAGTTTTTTATTCAGTAAAGATTTTTGGAGTGAGTACTAGGCTGTCATGTGCCATGCATTGTGTTTAGTCTTGTTTATATTTAAGTGATGAACTTTAATCTGCTGCTGTAGCATTGATAGTCTAAGTTATAGTAATGCTTATAAATGAACTTTCCGTGTTGAAGAATATAGATCAAGAAATGCAGGGGTATTACCATTTTGGAGAATGTATGGGAAAAAAATCTGTGGCTCTTAAAAATTTAACAGTCCTGAGGCGCCTGGGTGGCTCAGTGAGTTAAGCCTCCACCTTTGGCTCAGGTCATGGGATTGAGCCCCACATCGGGCTCTCTGCTTAGCAGGGAGCCTGCTTACTCCTCTCTCTCTGCCTGCCTCTCTGCCTACTTGTGATTTCTGTCTGTGAAATAAATAAAATCTTTAAAAAAAATTTAACACACCTTGAAGAATAGAAGAACTATTGGGAAATACAGTAGGCATAAAGAATACAGTATGATTCTACTATCAATGCCTAAAAATATTAGACACGTATGAATCATATCAAAACACCAGTGCTGATTTGGGGGGTCGTGGAGCTTCTATTTCAGCCTCAAACTGACTCCTTTATGTTCTCACCCAAACCATGTCTTGCTTTAAATTCTCTGTTTTATAATCTATTTTTCCTTCCCACAAAATGAGTATTTGGAGGATTAATTATTGCAGAGCACTTTGCAAATGGAAGACTACATAAATTCTAAGTGGTGGTGTTGTAGGTGATGTGCCAGTGAAATATTGACAAAAGCCCCCATTTGCTAAAGCCTGCATTGATGTATTAAACTCCTGCTGTAGAACAATACTTCTGGGGAGGCTTATGCATTCATTTCTTTAGACATGTGAATCAGCAATTATAAATAATTATATTGCAGTACTCCATGTGATGCCAGTTAAGAAATCTTTATTGAACAACATGGGATGTGGTCTTTGAGTTTCAATTACTAAAGAATATACTTTTCTCTTCCCTCCTCAAATAAGGTATTGCATCTGGAGCAGACTAGCAGTCCAAAATACTGCTTTTTTTTTCCTTTTAAAAATTCTTGCTTTATAGCGTATTTTCAGGAAAGTGAATGAAACATTTTCAGAAAAGTGAACGAAACATGATTTGGGTTGCAGGAAAATTCTAGTCACATAGGTTTCCTTATTATCTTTATTATTATTATAATTATCATTATTATAATTATCATTATTTAAAGCAGGCATACCAATTGAGTAATGTAATTGTTCTTGATAATGTGCTGGAAGAAGGGATAGTAAAAGATTAGCAATATTCTTTTAAAAAAAAGTTTAGCAATATTCTTGCTGTTCCAAAAAGAAGCCTAGATAATTAAACTGGCACAAAGCAATTTGAAAGATGTTAGGCTATCTCATTTTGGGGCATTCTGCTGACTACCTGGATTTTTTTTTTTTTTTCTATTTGTTAGCTTGTATGTAAGCCTGCATTCTCTGGGTTTGGGCTAAAAAGGGTTCAGGAATTATTCAGGAATAATGATATCCGTGCAAGTGAGATAAGAGGATTAGATTGTACCACTCCAATACTCCATCATATTCTGTTCTCAAATGTAAGGTTAGGACTTGAAAAATCTTTTGTTTGCAAGTTTGAAAGTATCAATTTTGCGTAAAAATTTTTAAGGGATTATAAAAGCTTTACACAAAATTATAGATGACTTGTGTGCACTAGATTCGTAAACAGAAATTACTTCATTCATTAATGGAGGCATAATAATGGTCTTTATATCTATATTTTAAAAAGACAAATATTAATCTCTTATGTTTTGAGACTTTGTTTCCTCATGAAATCATGACAATTTTTGAAGATTTGGTTTGAAAGTAGAAAGAAATATCTGTAGTGCAGTGTTTTTATAAACCAGATATGTACAGGAATGGCTGTCAAGTATGAGAATGTTTGTGTTAAAAATAGTCTCTGTTGCTACAAAAGTTGGGTATTCATCCTTTCTGATGGAGGCATAATACTCCATAGTGTATATGGACCACATCTTCCTTATCCATTCGTCCGTTGAAGGGCATCTCGGTTCTTTCCACAGTTTGGCAACCGTGGCCATTGCTGCTATAAACATTGGGGTACAGATATGGACAGGACTGAAGAGATTATGCTGAGTGAAATAAGTCAAGCAGAGAGAGTCAGTTATCATATGGTTTCACTTATTTGCGGAGCATAACAAATAACACGGAGGACATGGGGAGATGGAGAGGAGAAGGGAGTTGAGGGAAATTGGAAGGGGAGGTGAACCCTGAGAGACTATGGACTCTGAAAAACAACCTGAGGGTTTTGAAGGGGCGGGGGGTGGGAGGTTGGGGGAGCCAGGTGGTGGGTATTATGGAGGGCATGCACTGCATGGAGCAGTGGGTGTGGTGCAAAAACTATGAATTCTGTTATGCTGAAAAGATATAAAAAAAAAATAGTCTCTGTACAAACTCTTGATTTTGAGAAATATTCCAGGGAAGAAATGATTTGATTTGATATGAGATTTTCTATTATTTGAAAAGGAAATTTAGGTTTACCTTTTAAACTATTTCATCACAACAACCACTCCAGGTTGTTACATTTTGCTGCACTTTCCTATTAAAACACTTGATTAACATGTAATCAATAGCGTTCCTGCTGTGATTATATTCAGCTCCTATTAGTTGGATAGTCAGGGGCAAAATGTGAGTCTTAATCAGATCCAACCACCTTTGAATATTCTGTCTTTGAATTCTTCTTACATTTAATAGATTTTCTTTTTTAAGGTCTTATATCTGTTCATGGGTTCAGGAGATATGACATCTAATGTCTGTGTAGTCATACACAGACTGTGGTAGGGTGAAGTCATTGTAGTATGTAGTCATACACAGATTATGGTAGGGTGAGGCCGGCCGGGGCGGGGGCAGGATGCCTGGCATAGAGTTGGCACCAATGGTTATTCAAAAGTCATGATGATCTAGTAGTGTAAATGTTGATCCAATTTTCTTGGTTTCATGGTCGATAGGTAAATGAACTAGGAGTGAAGAAATCCGATTTCTAGTTCCAGCCCTGACACTGATCCAGGTCAAAGAGTGCCATGCATTGCCAGGAGGCTCCAGTCAGGGGTTTCTTGGAGTGGCCTGCCCTTGAAAGCCAGAGAGAGTGAATGAGAGCTGGCAAGACAGCAAGGGAACAAGGTGGGGTTCGTGCTACCTTTCTTTGAATAATTTTGAGCCTCAAAGCTCCATGATACATTTACATCTGCATAAACCCTTAGTCTTTGCATATATTTAACCTGCTAGACTCATTGGTATTATTTGAAGACAGAATCCTATGGACAACATGTTAAGGATCTGTGTACCAAGAAACCAAGCTTCATGATGACTTCTTTATTCTATGTGCCCAAAGGAACTCTCTTAGCAGGAAAGCAATTGTATTTATGGGGAGACACTATATTTTATATGGCAGTAGTTACCCAATCTGATTATGTTTCTTTGCCCTTATTCATTTGGAAGATTACTGTTGCTTATCTTATTATTTTGATTAATAGTTGTGAACTTTTACCTGTGCAAATATTTCTCTCTCCAAACTAAAACATGTTGGAAAACCAGGAAGAAAATAAAACAACAACAAAAAACCACTCTGAACATTCAAAAGATAAATTAAGATGTCTTTGTATAAAATCTTCTGTATCTTGCTTATAAGTGAAGAAATTAATTCTGCTGTCATATGATCTGATATCCCTAGTTAAAACCTAGACTGTTTTGTTTCTTTGTACAAAGATACAGGAAGCTATATAGAACAGGAGAAAGGGGAAAGAATGACAACAGTCAACTGTGAGTGAGAGCTTGAGAAAATAACTCAATGAAAAGAAAAGACAGCAGGATGTTAAATCCATATTAGAAAAACTTCCGCAGGAAAAGGAGGAAAGTGAATGTATAAAAATCTCCCAATCTTCATTTGATCGTACAAAGCTCATGTTACCTCAGTACAGGTCACTTTCCTAATGTTTTACTCAACTGAATTTTTCTCTTCAAAATCGCATACATTTGGCATTTTTATTTTTGACAGAAGGTCTCCAGTTGGTAGCAAACCAAAACAGTAGATTAACCCCTAAATCAGACTGGCATGGAGGATGGTGGGGATATAGTGATGGAAAGACATATTGTTTTATTTTAGAAATAAAATTAAATTAGGTTACAATTTAGCGGTGGAGAGAAGACTGGAATTTTATTTTATTTTATTTATTTATTTTTAAAGATTTTATTTATTTATTTGACAGACAGAGATCACAAGTAGGCCGAGAGGCAGGCAGAGAGGGGGAAGCAGGCTCCCTGCTGAGCAGAGAGCCAGATGCGGCGCTCGATCCCAGAACCCTGGGATCATGACCTGAGCCGAAGGCAGAGGCTTAACCCACTGAGCTACCCGGGCGCCCCAAGACTGGAATTTTAAATTAGGTTACAATTTAGCAGTGGAGAGAAGACTGGAAATCCCCAGGCACTTACACTTCATTTTCTCTTCTGTTCAAAAATTATAACAAGTAATTTTTCATATAATTTTTTTTATTTCCCAAGAGAAAGGATTTTTCCTCTTCTTCACTCTGCCTTTATTTTTCCTTTAGAAAACATCACAAGGGCACAGAGTTAAATTAACCAGAGAAAACTTTGATTGACTTAACGGAAATCTCCCTCCCCCACTTTCATCTTTCTGTCTCATTTGTTTATGTTTAAGATTTAAATAAAATTCTGGGAGAACATCTAATCAAAACCACCTTTGAAGAGGTCACTTGTTCAGCTAGTGTAAGTGTGTGTGTGTGTGTACATGTATATATACACACATATATACTCATAAGTACACCTATATATGTTTTTCAGTAGATGGAGAAACAGATTGACTTTATAAACCGGAAAATTAATAGAGAACTTTACAGTATTTTTCTCCATATTTATCTCAGTACCTTAGACATGAGAACAATTGTGTAAATATTTGAGTAATTAATTTTTTCCTTCAGTATTCCCATTATCAATATCCCTTACAAAAATTAGAATAGAAGGATGCTGACTTTGAGGTACATATTGTTCTACGTCTGTGACTGTATGATGCCAAATTGGTCTATGAATACTGAAAAAAAAATTGGTTGGTATTCTCAATACTGTGCCCAACACAAAGCTACCACACATTTGAGAAGAAGACAAAAGGTTTGGCATTACCTAGCTAGGTCAAATGTGAACAGCGCCAGCCCTTAAAGGGTCACATATGTCATGCTGAATAGACTTCTGATTTGAAGCGATGATAACGAGTGGTTTTAAACTTATTATGGATATAACTAAAATTTAGTTTGAATTTTAGCCATTTTGTATTTTGGTTGGGTGTAGCGGCACATATTTTGAGATTTAATTGAAATAATTATTCATTGCCTTCCTATTTCTACGTAAGTAGAATTTTGAATTGAGTTAGACACATGGTTCTCATGCTAGTCTAATACAATTATTGTCAAGTATAGCATACTTTGCTTTTCTGAGGACTTTTGGGAAAATACTTTCTTTTTTCTTTTTAATTAAGATTCACAATCTATTCCTCTAGGAGTTTATTGTCAAAGGTTACATAATTTTGCTATTTTTGTCTTAAAACTTGGAAATAATGGATTTCTATGGCTAATTTATTTTTTTATTGTGTTACGTTAGTCACCATAAAATACATCATTAGTTTTTGAGGCAGTGTTCCAAGATTCATTGTTATGTACAACACCCAGTGCTCCATGCAATATGTGCCCTCCTTAATACCCACCACCAGGCTCACCCATCCCCCTCCCTCAGTTTGTTTCTTGGAGTCCACATGTATGGAGTCTCTCATGGTTTGTCTCCCCTTCTGATTTTCCCCAACTCACTTTTCCTTTCCTTCTCCTAATTTTCTCTTATTTCCAAAAGTTTCTCATACTTATACCTATTACCTATTACTTATACCTTTTGATCTGTATCAGTAAGCCAGTACTCCCCAGAGTATTTATTTGGAGAGAAAGTCAGATTTGTACAGAAATGTTTTGGAGTACTCCCCTGGCTATAGTGATCATTTAAGAAAAATAAAGGTGACACAAGATTTCCAAACTCTTATGTTCATAGAATAATTAATAAATTGTTTCACATATTTAGATATTTTCAGATTTTTTTTAATATCCAAAAAGCCCTCCTAGTCAATGATACTAAATTACTAGATGACCTTATAAAAAGCCACTTATTCATATATAAATAATGTGCAATGCATGGACTAGGAAAATGATCATTTAAGGCTATTTAGTAAGAGTTAATTGCAATGTATATATAGATAGATAAACATATATTCCTACACGTATATACACATATATGTACATAGATATATGTGTGTATATGTGTGTACATATATTTGTGTGTGTGTGTGTATGTAACTTTATAGCTTATAAGAGAAGAAGTAACTCAAAGCCCCTCAAATTATTAACATGGGTCCAATCTGTACATAATTTGTTGGGGGCAAAGTCACTTTAATAAAATACAGCATAAGAATCTGTTTGTTTGCTATAGCAAACAGTAGTTTCCGGCTTATCATATAAAGAAATATGTATCACAAAGTGGAGATTCAAGACATCAAGTTCTGACCCTGATAACTCTAGCATTTGCAACATGGGCAAATCATTTCTCCACTGTGAGTCTCTGCTTCTACTCTATGAAAGAGGATTCTAATGTTTGCTCTGCCACCTCATTGGGATGTTTTCAAGAGAAAATAAAATAATGACTGTAGAAGCCCTACAATGCTTCCCTTAGGTAAATGATGATATAGTTATTGAATATTTTTGTGCTCGATAAGTTATAGGGTGCACTGAAAAATAAAAGGTCCTTATAATTTTTGCAGGCTATCCAGAACTGAGATCAGAACCCTTAGCCTATTATGCCCCCAAATCTTGCACATAATCAGGAAATACCCTGTTTAAGAATATTTATAATTCTGGGGCACCTGGGTGGCTCAGTCGTTAAGTGTTTGCCTTAGGCTCAGGTCATGATCCCAGGTTCCTGGGATCAAGCCCTGTGTTGGGCTCCCTGCTCAGTGGGAAGCCTGCTTCTCCCTCTTCCACTCCCCCTGCTTGTGTTCCCTCTCTTGCTATGTCTCTCTCTGTCAAATAAATAAATAAATAAAATCTTTTAAAAAATAGAGTATTTGTAATTGTTTTATAGGACCCCATTATTGATGTAGCATGATTTACCTTGTTATACAGGGTGCTGGGCATCATCAGCTGATGTAGTAGAGACTAGAAATCTGAAAGCATTTTTTTTAAACCACAGTGTACATTATTTAGTTTGAATATATATACTTCCTTCCAAAGAGTAGTATTACTGTATAAAATTGAGAAATCACTCTTTGATGATATTCTGGAGAGGCTTTTTTTTTTTAAATCGCCAGATATAAGTTGGTAAAATCTTTTAGCAAATGGGAAGTGGTATTCTAACTTGGTATCTGTCGTATACATGTGTTGGGTGTTAACATGTATTATACATGCATTTTCTTATTTAATCACAGTCACATTTAGTTGCTGTAAATGCTGTGATTAACTCCAGATGAGTATTAATAGATGAGAGGCTGGATTTCTGAGGAGAAAATAAATCTGTCTCGGGTTGCATGGCTAATAAATGGTAAGACCAAGAGCTGGGCCAATCTGGCTTCAAGAGACTTGCCCTTAATTACATTGAACCTAAGAGTTATCCTCTATGGACACATGTGCCTAGCACCACTTTCCTTTCACTCACTATTTTTTGTAAAGCTCTTAGCCCCTTTCACTAAAGCCATATTGATGTTAATTGAACATAGAGATATGATGGATAGGCAGAGCAGTCTGGGCAGAGGCTTTGGAATGAGATATTAGAAAAGACCTGGGTCCCAGTCCAAGCTTGCATACACACAGAGTCAGCTTGCAAATATCAGCTGACCTCTTTGAGCTTCAATTTTTTATCACCAATGGGAAGGTGATAAACCAATTCTATGAGATTATTGGAAGTCTGAATGAGGCAATGTCAGCTGTATTATAAAATAAGTTGCTATAACTGGGGCTTGTATCTTTTTTTAAAAGTACTGGGTAAATTCTACTTATTTCCGTAGTGAAGAGGAAACTGATATTTACTGAATATTTAGTATGTCCCAAGTGCTTTACTTACACTAAGTCATACTAACTACAAAGCTAGAAATTAAATGTTATTTTCCTGATTTTATAGTGAGAAACAGAGGTTACTTCCCTCTCATAATGCCAATATCTGGACTTCTCTTTTCTTCTGTAGGCTGGAGCATGGTCTCTAGTACCCAGTGAGATCCCAGTCTGTGCCACATGTTGACATGAATGGTCTTTGTATTTGCCTGTTTGAATTCTCTACCTGCTTTTCATTTGTTTGTTTATTTTCCTCCCTATCTTTCAATGGCTGTTCCTTCTTATTCTTCTTACCTTTCTTTAGGCACAAAAAGTTGAGAGGTGCTGTTCTGTCTCTCCTAATCACCAGTCACATTGCTCAATTTGTTTTCTTTATAACTCTTGTCACTGTGTGAAATTATTTATATATTTATCGAGGCATTGACTGACTCATCTAGTAGATAATAAGCTCCATGAGACCAGGGACCTTGTCTACCTTGTTTGCTCTTGGCCAGCACTCAAAGTGGGCTTGGCACATTAGGTTTACAGTCAGTAATTGCTGAATGAATGAATGATGTTCATTTGTTTCTTAAAATCTATTTTCTTTGTAAGCTGAGGCTCATCAAATCATTTTAAATATAACCTTTAGTTGTTTGAATGTTTATTCATGTTTTCCCTGAACGTATCTAATTTCTGGCAAGGATTTCTTGGTGCTAATAAGCTTGAGTGTTTGGTAAATAATTGGAATCTGTGCTGGTACAGCTAGGGCATTTCATTTTGATATGGGATCTCTTTGGAATCATGATTGATGATTCTCAACCATGATAGAAAGTAAAGCATGTAAGACATAGTATACATGAAAACTCATGAGAGAGTTTTGAAAACCATGAAAATGCAAAGAGAGTGATTATATTTTGAGTAAACAGTTTGCAGGCAATATTTAAAGTACAGTTCCGTAGAAAAAAATTGAATTTATAAAAATGGTCCAGATCCCTGGATAACAAAGACAAGCTAGTTTTGGGATAGACTCCCTAACTGGAGATTTTGCCTACTTTGTTACTGAAAACTCATTACTGAAAAAGTTGATTACTAAATAGATGCTTGAGGTCACTTATCATAGCCAGAATCCTAATTATGAAAACTTGATAGTTGATGAGTCAAGAAATAGGATGGTTATGGATGGACTTTCAGGCTTTCAGCTAAAAATGCAGAATCATCAATTAAGATAAATATCATTTGGATTTTGAGCATAAATTTAATCTGGATATCATAAAAGATCACATTATAATTTAGTGAAGATACTCTTAAAAATTTAATCAAAGGAATAAATCAGTTTTTAAAGGGAGATTCATTAATCCCTTGGGATAAAGATTCTCTGTTTTCTGTTTCTCTTAAATGACACACAGATGGTTTATGTAATGTACTTAAGCTTTGATAATATTTCTGGATAACTAGGTGTAATCTGCATTAATTGCTATAAATTGCTCTGATTCCTTGCTGTGAAATATTTTTCTTCTATTAGGTAATTGTTTGTAAATGATGGATCATTGTTACACAGAATAGTATCGTAATTCACAAACTTTCTTCAGTACCCACATTTTCCTTGAAAACTTGTCACTTGTGCCTAAAGTTATTCCTATAATAAACACCCAAATCCTGAAGCACTTTTGGCAAAAAATTCATTCTAAAGCCTGTTCTTTAACTTATTTCTAGAGATGATAGTGCCTTATTAAATAGTGACTGTCAGCTTTACTTTTCCTTGATAACTAGAGTTATTAAAGAAAGCTACTCCACCTGGAAGCCCTTTTGGATCAAGCTGAATAAAGGAATGACCTGTGCTCCTATAAGGTGTTTATATCTTGACATTTATCATTTAGTTTTGAAAACAATACAATATGTTTCTTTCCACTGATCACGAGTTTCTCAAAAGAAAGTGATCCAGATGCCATGTCAACTCTTGTAAACTCAGGTTCTAGCATAGTTCTTGGCACTTACTGAGCATTAAATAAGTAGCTGATGAACTTTGAAACCTGGGTGAATAGTCTGTTCTTTTCAGGTACTTTCTCGGAAGCACTTACGGTTTGGGGTTTATTTGCTTCTTTACTCAACGGCCCCCGTCTATTTTGGGGTTAGTGGTTTTACTGCTCTGGCTAGCTTTTCTCACCTTAATCTATTCTCACTTGTGTTAGCTTTCAGATCTTTTCTGATGGCTGCTGCTTCTAATTTTCTTTGATGCAATAGACCAGATAACTAAGCACATTAAAACTATGAGCTAAATTTTACAGACCGTTAACTTCCGAATAACTTCTGAACAAAGCTATATGCTTAGCATTGTGTTAAGTATCATAATGGTACAAAGAATATATCAGACACAGTTCTTTCCTGATTTGGAGAGGCAGTATGTGAAAAGGGAATACAACTGGAGAATGAGATAATATATATATCCAGTACTGAATTGTGCTGTACAGATGAGAGTAAAGAAAGTGAGTCTAAGGAAATTAGGCAATAATGGAAGGCGTAAATGATCATGGCAGGCTATATGATTAGATCTAAGTTTAAGCAAACAGAAGCAGATGAGGTGATTGACAGTACTGAAGTTATTTGGAGGAAAAAATCTAGTTCAGATAAATATTTATGTTTGGCCATTAATTTTCTATGTTAGCATTATTTTTATTTGTACATTGCCTTATCAATTAGAACTGGATAGAATGTAAATTTTATATATTTTTTAAGATTTTATTTATTTATTAGAGAGAGAGAGAGAGAGAAAGCGGAGAGAGTCAGTGAGAGAGGGAGAGAGAATCTCAGGCCTGCTCCCCACTGAACCTGGAGCCCAACACAGGGCTCAAACCTAGGACCTGAGATCACAGACTGAGTTGAAACCAAGAGTCAGGCACATATGCATGCTCTCTGCTAAACAAAATGTTACATAACTACAATAGTATTGCTTCTTTACATTTTTGTTTAAAAATAAATCATGCAGTTTGTTCCATTTCAGTACACAGGAACTACATCAGTGTTTGTAAGTAGCTGCAAATGTTTCACTAAACAGATGTACCAAAAATTTATCTTCAAGTTTTATTTCCAGTGGATATTTAGGTGTGTCCCAGAGTTTTACAGTTTACAGTACTTTCCTAAAATATTTTCAGAATACTATATTACATGCTTGCCTGTAAGAATGGAACTAGGTGAATAAGGAACAAGATAGGTTAAGAGAATTTGTTCATCATTATGTATCTCTTATATTTTGAACAATGTGAATGTATTAATTACCTACTTGTATCAGGATCATTTAATTATTTTTAAATGTTACATTCAATCAAAATGAATTTGTTTTACATTCTCTGATGGATTCGTTCTTGAAATTTCTAAACAATAAACTTATTTTTTGGATGTGTAAAAAAAAAAGAGTCAGGCACATAACCAACTGAACCACACAGGCACTCTGGGTAGAATGTAAATTCTAAAGATATTTTGAAAGTTTAGAATGGACGATGTTTTACATCACAAACACTCACAGATCATAAGCTTATGTCTCTACAATAAGCAGTAACACCTTTTACATTCCAGGTGTGTGTGTGTCATGGCTCAGCAACATGCATGTAATGCCTTAAAGTTCTCCGTAAGTAGCTCAAACCCTCCTTTACTTTCATGACATAATTATTTGATTGTTTGATGATAAAATGAAGATAATTTTATAAAAATCCATCTCGAGAGCACACTCAAATGATAATAAAAAAATTATCCTAAATGTTTTTCAAATATAAAGTATTACCATTAATAAAATGAATTCTTTCTTTATTTGACTTAATGAATATGTTCATCCTGCCCTCTCATATGTGCCTTTTTGAAGATTGTTTAAAAATTCTGTGTTGGAAACTTCTGTATCCTCCATTAGTATGTGTACCTAAAACAACCAAAACTCTGGTCATGATTCCAGAAATCAGTGATTTCAGCCAGACTGTGGATTACGCTGAGTACCTTGGCAGGGTGGGGTGAAGAAGAACAGATTTCTTGGTGTTTTAAATTCTCCATAACTCAGTAACACCACAATACTCAGCACTAGTAACTGTGAATGGAAACTTTTCCAACCAGAGTCTGCCTTTGATGCATATGTGACTTGGAGGGTTTTATGACTTGGCAAGAATTTTAAGGAGGCTAACATATCGGGGAGAGAAAAATTCCATCATAATATTCACTTCTTTCTGATGGGGGCCAACAACGCATGTGATGGGAAATATAGCCAGGTATCTGATGGAATACCATTTGGAGCATGGGGATTAATCCTTTTCCTCCTCAACTTTTTAAAATTCATCTTGTAACAAAAGCTTCTCTTGCTTCAAGATTTGGTTAAATTATCACCTCCTCTTTGAAAGCTTCACTTGCATTAGCAGAATGAATGGCTTTCCCTTTCTAAGTCAGATGTTCTGTGCTTCTGTCAGTCAAAAGGGTACATTTTTGTTTAACTGAGTATATATCCAGCTTTCTCCTTAACTGTGATCTCTCCAGGGACAGACACCAGGTTGTGCTCATTTTTAGATCTCCAACACATAGTAGAAATTCAGACATTTATCATCATAGTGAATGGGCACACTTAGTTTTTAGTTGGCTTGTCTCTGGTAATTTCCACTAAAAACAATATAACCTTGAAATAGTCTAGAATCTTACTTTTATACTCTCACAACAGGATGTATTTGCAAAGAGGTGTTATTTCATTTATTTCATGCAAGAAGTTTTAATTACTAAGTGTATCCATGAAAACAGTTATGCAGATTTGATCCAAAAGGTGGTTCACAGCATGAGTGCCAAATATAAAAGTATAATTAGGTTCTAGTACATTTCAGTTTTTATTGTGGGGTAGGAAATGAAGCAAGAAATTTAAAATTTAAAAAGGATTTTAGATTATAATGTGAAAAAAACAGTAACAAGACTATACTCAAATGATGGATTCTTAGATGTTTATTTACAAAGACCATTTTTAAAGGAGAAGATACCATCTAGTAATATTTCATTTACTCATTTTCTTTATTCCATATACTAAATTGTTATTCTTCATAACTCATTGATTTAGAAAATAAGTTCTTCATATGAAGAGATTTGTTTGGGATTATAGTGAAAAGAAGACTAGATTTGGAATCAGGAAGCTTGAATTTTAGTACTGTCTTGATCTATTATGAAATATATGGCAATGGCCAATCCCTCTATTTCACTGAGACCCAGAAACCTCATCTGTAAAGTGGAGATAATTCCAATCACATAGGGATTAATTGCTTACCTACCCCTAAGGGCTATGGGATTAAATGGAATGATTCATGCTTCATGTCATAGTGGACCGGTATATAATTCAGGGCCTGAATAGTTCTTGATTTGTTGGGTTCTATTAAATCTCACATGTAAGTAGTATATGGGGATAGCTTGTTATATATTTAGATTGTGATGTACCTTTGACTGTAGGTTACTTTCCCCCTCACACATTGATGGAGCCTAACTGGGGTAGCTTCCAGGCAGCCTATTTAGCTTGTTGAGCATAACTCCCAGTAACATATAATTTCAGTGTCACCACCAATTTGATCATAGTTTGGAACTCCCTGCATACTGCCAGGGTCTATGGGTCAAAGTTCAACCTCTCCAGTAGTTTTCTAAGTGACTTCAAGAACTCATTTTAAGACTACCATACCAATGATTCTATGTCTCTGATATATTACAGTAGAGTCTGTCCAAAGTTTAATGTTTTCTGAGTTATTGGGAACTTGAGATTTGGAATTTTGTTCTTTTTACTCCCTAACTGTATTGATCTGCCATGAGAGTCACAGTAAGAATTACTCTTTCCCTGTAGAATAGAAGATAAAAGGCAGTGTGACCTGATTCCCCAAAATCCAAGTAGATTGATACACTTTGTTCTTCCTCCCCCCACCCCTTTTTAGCCCTCTCTTCCCACCGCTGCCCATAGCTAGAGACTTGTGATTATGAAGGAAAATTGCAAAGCCAATACTGTATTTTTATAATTATGTTGTTTCCTTGTATAAAGATTATTTGAAGGACAGCGTAGGGAATAACTATAATGAGAGAATATTTCTGCAAAGATCTCAAAGTGTTTGGATAACAAGATATCCATTGAGCAATATTAATTGATCATCCATGATGGGCAAGTTACCTTGTGACCATCAAAATATCATCAAGGGTACAAAGTAAATACTCTATCCTTCTTGCCATTGAGAACTTTGCAAACTAGAAAAGATGTTAAAATTTGAAGTATTGATTACTGATGTGTCTTTTCTAGGTTCCGATCAGTAAAAAATAGGGTCAAGAGTACAAATGGTAACAAAATATCTCTTTTTTTTATTAGTAGCAAGTGTCTGGTAATTGGAGAAGTTGCAATGCAGATTTATTTTTGATCTGAGAAAAAGCATGAGGTTATTTGTGGGTCTCTGGATATAGACCTCAGAGCTACAGCCTCCCTGTAAGGAGAGCTATGTCAAGAAAGTGATCCCAAGTGCTTCCTCTCCCTGCTATGCAAAGTACTCTGAAAGAGCAGGAATGAAGGAAAGAATAGCAGACCTCTACTTACCCCTCAGATGAGAGAACCTGGACTCTATTTCAGAAGTGCTGAACACATGGGATTAGGAGAGGCAGGAGGAGCCTTAGTCTCCATGAAGCAGGCAGAGAAATAGATGGAATTATGCTTTTCCCCCACCTTTGAACCTAACTAGCCCTATATATTTTTTATATGGCCCAAGAAACATGAAATTTTGACCAATAAGATTGTCCACTCTTCAATAAAGCAGTAGACATAGCAACTGAAGTTCTTATGTGGTTTAAAAAAAATAGAGTGGTGGTAAAAATTTCCTTTTCTTGGAGAAAATGGGATTCTCTCCTAACAAGGAATGATAAAATGTATATACAGATAATTACTATAACTAAAGTCTCCTAAAAACTTAAACACTATAACTAATTATATGTGTCTGTGGAAATTATCTTAAATCCTCTTTGGAACAAGCTATATATAAATAAAAATAAATACTTCTACTCACCTTTTAATGAAAAGCTCAGTTGCCTCTCCAGGATTAAAGAAATATGAAAAATAACATTTTGTTTTTGAAGAAAACAAGAAAAATCACAAGGTCCTATTCAGAGAGAATCACAATTAAAAGAGAACTTTCCATACTTTTATTAATATTACAAATAATATAAATAATAATGATAGTTATGTACTGAGGCCCCATATGTGTCAAGTGTGTACTAAATCTTTCATGGTGGTTACATTTGCTTACATTTAAAAAAATAATACTCGAGGATATGTTTTATGTTTTTCATCTAATGAAAAATTCTCTTACACATCTGTTGTACCTTTATTTTTCAAGAGTCAGTTTAGGAACTATGTCTTCTGAAAAGTCTTCCATAATTTTCTCTCACCTACATTCTTTCTTAGTTCCTGGAAACCTTGTAGTACTCCCTGCAAAACATAGCACTTACCCAATAGCACAAGGCATTCATTTGATCTGTTTACATGTACATTTCTTACACCTCACCTCATGGGCAGAACACTGGCTCTATATGACTCTACTTTCTCCCAACAATCATATCTCACTTAGTACCTTACAACTGTAAATTTTTAATAATCATTGACTTTCGTTTACTGCCCTTTATGAGTTAGAAATTAGAAGGATTTGATCCTTTCAATTTGAATTTTATTTGTCTAAATATATCAATAATTTATTATATGAAAGGTAAATATATTTCATCTTCATGCATAGCAAAATAAATTATTTCTGACAATATTTTAACATTCTAGGCCATCCATACTGGATATTTTACAATTCATGATAAACAGACATTTCTACCTGGCCTAATTCTAAGTTGAGAAACAATTCCTATTTTGGCAGTTTTGTTTTCTAGTATCTCCTTCCATGATATGTTGAATAATTATAAAGAGATAGAATTTGCTGGGAAAAATCATCATGTGATGAAAGATTACTTGTTTGAGAGTCAGAAACCTTACTCTATTCCTACTTCAGCTTCTGATTCATACTGGAACTTTAGGAATTCCTTTCATTCTTATTCTAGTAATACTTATGGAATATTCATTGTTTATTAGTCTCCGTTCTAGACTCTGGAGGTATTGTAATGAGAAAAATGTACAAATATTTATGCTTTTGTGGGGGCATGAATTGTAATTTTCCTTTTTTGGCTTTGGCATATTCCCCTATAGAAAAGAAACTCCACACTTCATAAAATGAGAGGATAGAATGTGAAACTCTCTGGATCCTTCCATGTTTAACACACCAGAATTACACTTTCTGATATGTAAATGTTTGGAACAGTTAAGGACTAGAAGTTATAATTGTAAAACAGGCAACGTCATTCTCTTCCAAGATATTAACAGTTTAGTCACATAAATACCTTAGTAACTGTCAAGGTAAGTATCTTCCTGTTACCACCAGCAAGGAAACAATTCTCCAGATAGGGGACTTCAGTTTCATATCCAAGCTAAGCTTTGGTTTAGACCTCTCAGTATGGTTTCTTATAGATTTGCTAAAATAGAACATGATTCCAACCTTCTAGGGGAGGAACCACTAAAAATGGCAAAATGAGTGATGTTAACCTACACTAATGTGGCAGCAGAGTTTGAGATCATCTGCAAGCCCTATTTAACCTTACTGGGAGATTTAATGAACACTGGGCAGCAGTAATCAATCTTCAGAGTCTCATGAGATTATGTTTCTAATTTGCATTATTCTCCAAAACCATCTTACTAACTTTCTATGCCCTTTACGTAAGAAATAAGACGGAATCATAGGGTTTTATTAAAAGTTTGAGAAATACTGTCTTAGACTATCTGGTCTAGCTCATTCTGAAAGGAAGTATTGGGCAAGTCAATGCTAGACCTGAGAGACCAACCCTGGAATCAATTCAGTAAATTATTTATTCATGTTTTACTCTAAGTACACCATAGCTTATAATCCCTGCCCACAATATGTACCTACAACATAGATGGTGTTATAAATAATATAAACATAATGTGATAAGTGATAAAATCATCCTGTGTACCTTAGTGGTATGAGAACATAGTCAAGGAGTGAATAAATCTCCTTATTTAAATACTACAGAATAGAAGTAATACATGAACTGGGTAATACATGACCTGGAAATACATAAACATGAGAAATGCTGAGGCTCTTATAGTTCTGTGAAAAGGAGGAAGGGCATTCCAGGCAGAAGGAATAGCACATATAAAGGGGAAAACATACAAAAGCCATATGGGATCACCAGTGAAAAGTGAACTTCTGATTTCTGGTTTCTGGTCCTGGATTGATGAAAAGACGTCGTGGCCATTCTCATTTAATAAGAAACAAACTGAACAAATGAAAATTCATAATTCTTAGATTTATTAGAAAATTTGGATCACAGGGCAAACCGCCAGTTGAAAATGGAGGGGTGAGAAATACAGAGTCAGAGCTTACTGAGGGCAGAAGCTACTGCTGGTTCCTGATAGGAACACGTGAAGGGTCATGGACCCTCAAGTTGGAGCTTGAGAGAGAAAATCTTCCTGAAGACCTACTCTTCGTAGGGGGCACATGTTCATGAGTCTTAGCCTTAGGAACGCAACTAAGTTCTTTGGGGGTGAAAATTAGAGAAAAAAGTCCTCTTGTATGTGGCAGGGGGAAGAGGAGAGTAACCATTTTAAAGTATACCAAGAGCATTTGTTCTTACTGAGAAAGGCCTGCCCTTGGAGGAAACTACTTTAACAGAGCCTGATCAGCCCATGATCAATATGGGTTTTGCCAAAGCCTAACCAAGAGGGAGAAGGGAAATGTTGAACTATAGGCCCCTCTAGCTTTTCCCTCTCACAAAGAAGTTGAGAAGCACTTGTGAAAGGCACAGCCTGGGGGAATAGGTCTACTAAAAGATGAGAGCTTACCGTAGGGATATAGAACGTTTTCCGTCTTCCCCACATCTTACCACCACACTACAGAACTCTGTAATTATGGGGGATGGCAGCTGAGAATAACTACAAAGTTCACACTCTATTTAAGAAGGAGCCTCTAGGGAAAACCAAAGACAACAGGGGAGACAAAAAACAAGGAAAATAGAAAAATGTTAGCCTCAAACTCTCAAACCTCAAACTCTAGCAATCAGTAAACCCCGCTTGAACTCTAGCCAAATAAGGATAAAGCTTACACTAAAAGCCTATTTACCTCTGTTTTGTTTTTGTTTTTGTTTTTGTTTTTTTACCCAATGCATCTTATCTGGCTTTTCACCAAAAAATTACAATCTGTGCCTAAAAAACATACTTAGAAGAAAGAAATCAAGCATCAGAAGCAGACTAAGATATGACAGAGATTTTGGAATGATTCAGACCAGGAATTTAACCTAACTGATTAATAGGATAAGGACCGTAAGGTAAAAAGTGGACAGCATGCAAGAACAGATGGGTACTGTAAGAACAGAGATGGAAAGTCTAAGGAAAACATCATGAAGAAATGCTAGAAATAAAAAGCACCCAGGAAATGAAGAATGCCTTTGATGAATCTTTAGTAGACTGGACATGGCCAAGGAAAGAAATAAGGAGCTTGAATATGTGTCAAGTAGAAACTTCCCAAACTGAGAAATAAAGAGAAAAAAATCCACAAGAAAATATCCAAGAACTGTGGGACAATTATAAAAGGTGTAGCATAGATGTGTATTGAGAATGCCAGAAAGAGAAGACAAATAAATAGCAGAAATATTTGAAGTAATAATTTCTGTGAATTTCCCCCAAATTAATAAAATACATGAAACCACACAAACAGAAGTTCAGGGAATACCAAGCAGGAAAATTAAAAAGAAACCTACACCTAGACATATCATGTTCAAACTACAGAAAATCAAAGAAAAAGAGAATAACTTGAAAGAATCTAGAAGGTGGGAAGAGCACCTTGTCTAGAGAGGAACAAGCAAAAGAAATGTCTTCAGAAAACACAAGCAAGAAGAGGGTGGAGTAAGGTATTTAAAGTTTTTAAAGGAAAAAAAAAACCTACTAACATGGAATTCTGTATCCAGCAAAATTATCTTTCAAAATTTAAAGAGCAGTAAAGACTTTCTTAAACAGAAGTTGAGGAAATTTGTTGCCAGGAAATTTGTTTCAACCGGTCTTGAAAAACATGTTAAAATAAATTGTTCTGAGAGAAGGAAGATGATATAGGTCAGAAACCTGGATGTATATATATAAAATGGAGAAGTGGTAGAGAAGGATTAGATGAAGGCAAAAGTTTAATTTGTCTGAGTTTGTTCAAATTAATAATAGCAACAGTGTATTTGGTGTATAGCTTATGGTCAAATGTAATAACAGCAATTTTATAAGGGAAAGTAGGGAGGAATTGGGCTTACTCTGTTATAGGGTACTTCCACTAACTGCCAAGTGATATAGTCTGTTTGATAGTGACTTGGGTTACCTGGGTGGCTCAGTTGATTGAATATCCAACTCTTGATTTTAACTCAGCAGAAAATTTGCTTGGGGATTCTCTCTCTCTCTCTCTCTTCCTTTGTCTCTCCCTGCCCCTCAGCCCCCGCCCCTGCTTGTGCATGCTCTTTCTCTGTCTCTCAAATAAGTAAGTCTTTTTTTAAAAAAGAAAGTGACTTGGATTATCATAAATATATATTGCAAACTCTATTAGGACAATATCTAAAAAAATGAAGGAAATATGATTGATATGCTAAGAAAGGGGAGAAAATGCAGTCATATAAAATGATCAGAGCAGAGAAAGAGAGGAAGTCAAAAAACAAAACAGAACAAAGGCAACAAAAAGAAAACATTAATAAATATGTTTTCCAACTGTGTCAATAATCACCTTCAATGTGAATGGTCTAAATATAGTAATTAAAGAGATTATCAGGGCGCCTGGGTGGCTCAGTGGGTTAAAGCCTCCGTCTTCAGCTCAGGTCATGGTCCCAGGGTCCTGGGATCGAGCCCCGCATCGAGCTCTCTGCTCAGCGGTGAGCCTGCTTCCCGCCCCCCTCTCTCTGCCTACCTCTCTGTCTACTTGTGATCTCTGTCTGTCAAATAAATAAATAAAATCTTAAAAAAAATAAAGAGATTATCAGTAGATAAAATTTAAAAGATCCCACCAAATGCCATCTACAAGAAACCCTCTTGAAATATAAAAATATGTACAGATTTAAAGTGAAGGGATGAATAAGAATATCCTATGCTAACACTAAGGAAAAGAAGATTGGGAGTAGCTATTTTCATTTCAGACAGGGCAAACTTCAGGATAAAGAAAATTGTCAGGGATAAGGAACAGCATTACTTAATAATATGAGACAATTCTTGAAGAAAACATAACAATGTTCAATGTGTATGTGCCTAAAACAAGAGAACATTGCAATATGTGAGGCAAAAACTTATAGAATGTCAAGGATATATAGGTGATTCCACTATTATAGGCATACTTTAATACCCTTCTATCAATAATGGATATATTCAGCAGGCCAAAAAATCAGTAAGGATATATTTCAATTAAATAGCACCATGAATCAACTAAATCTAATTTTTGTTATGGGATATTTTATCCAACAGCAGCAACATACACATTCTTGTTTGGCTTACATGAAATAGTTAGAAGATAAACCATATTTAGGGCCACAAAACACACCTTAACAAATAAAAAAGGATGAAATCATGCAAAGTATGCTCTCAGACTACAATGGAATAAAGAGATAAAAAACAGAAAGGTAACTGGAAAAATCCTAACAATTTTGGAGATTAATAAGCACATTGGTTAAAGAAGAAGTTTCCAGAGAAATTGAAAAATATTTTGATTTAAATGAAAATAAAAATACAACTTGAAAAAATCCATGAGATGCAGTGAAAGCAGTGTTCAGAAGGAAATTTATAGCATTGAAAGCATATATTAGAAAGGGAGAAAGATCTGAAATCACTAATCTAAACTCCCACTTTAAGACATTAGGAAAATAGAAGCAAATTAAATCCAAAGTAAAAAGAGGAAAAGAAATAATAAAAAGTAGAACAGAATTAATGAAATTGAAAACAGAATCAGTACAGAAAATTAACAAAGCCATAACCATGTTCTTTGAAAAAATGCAATAAAATTGATGAAACTCTAACCAGGCCAGCCAAGTGAAAAAAGGGACAAGACACAAATTACTTACACCAAAAATTGAAGTTCAGCCATCACTAGTAATTGTATGGATATTTAGGATATCAAAGTGATGTTATGAACAGCTTTATGCCAACAAATTTGATAAACTAAGATGAAATGGATACATTCCTTAAAAGCACAAATTACCAAATTCACATAAGAAAGAAGAGATAATTTGTGTAGGTCTATGTCTATTAAAAAAATGAAATTTATAGCCTTCACAAACAGAAAGTA
>PISX010026789.1:0-23943 GCA_004024625.1 Mellivora capensis | reverse complement strand
TCTCTGCTTGACTTATTTCACTCAGCATAATCTCTTCCAGTCCCGTCCATGTTGCTACAAAAGTTGGGTATTCATCCTTTCTGATGGAGGCATAATACTCCATAGTGTATATGGACCACATCTTCCTTATCCATTCGTCCGTTGAAGGGCATCTTGGTTCTTTCCACAGTTTGGCGACCGTGGCCATTGCTGCTATAAATACTGGGGTACAGATGGCCCTTCTTTTCACTACATCTGTATCTTTGGGGTAAATACCCAGTAGCGCAATTGCAGGGCCACAGGGAAGCTCTATTTTTAATTTCTTGAGGAATCTCCACACTGTTCCAAAGTGGCTGCACCAACTTGCATTCCCACCAACAGTGTAAGAGGGTTCCCCTTTCTCCACATCCTCTCCAACACACGTTGTTTCCTGTCTTGCTAATTTTGGCCATTCTAACTGGTTTAAGGTCGTATCTCGATGTGGTTTTAATTTGAATCTCCCTAATGGCTAGTGATGATGAACATTTTTTCATGTGTCTGATAGCCATTTGTATGTCTTCATTGGAGAAGTGTCTGTTCATATCTTCTGCCCATTTTTTGACATGATTATCTGTTTTGTGTGTGTTGAGTTTGAGAAGTTCTTTATAGATCCTGGATATTAACCTTTTGTCTGTACTGTCATTTGCAAATATCTTCTCCCATTCCGTGGGTTGCCTCTTTGTTTTGTTGACTGTTTCCTTTGCTGTGCAGAAGCTTTTGATCTTGATGAAGTCCTAAAAGTTCATTTTCGCTTTTGTTTCCTTTGCCTTTGGAGACATATGTTGAAAGAAGTTGCTGTGGCTGATATGGAAGAGGTTACTGCCTATGTTCTCCTCTAGGATTCTGATGGATTCCTGTCTCACATTGAGGTCTTTTATCCATTTCAAATTTATCTTTGTGTACAGTGTAAGAGAATGGTCGAGTTTCATTCTTCTACATATAGCTGTCCAATTTTCCCAGCACCATTTACTGAAGAGACTTTTTTCCACTGTATATTTTTTCCTGCTTTGTTGAAGATTATTTGACCATAGAGTTGAGGGTCAATATCTGGGCTCTCTACTCTGGTCCACTGGTCTATGTGTCTGTTTTTATGCCAGTACCATGCTGTCTTGGGGATCACAGCTTTGTAGTAAAGCTTGAAATCAGGTAACTGTGATGCTAACAGTTTTATTTTTGTTTTTCAACATTTTCTTAGCAATTCGGGGTCTCTTCCAATTCCATACAAATTTTAGGATTATTTGCTCCAGCTCTTTGAAAAATACTGGTGGAATTTTGATCGGAATGGCATTAAAAGTATAGATTGCTCTAGGCAGTATAGACATTTTAACAATGTATATTCTTCCGATCCAAGAGCATGGAATGGTCTTCCATCTTTTTGTGTCTTCTTCAGTTTCTTTCATGAGTGTTCTATAGTTCCTCGAGTACAGATCCTTTACCTCTTTGGTTAGGTTTATTCCCAGGTATCTTATGGTTCTTGGTGCTATAGTAAATGGAATCGATTCTCTAATTTCCCTTTCTGTATTTTCATTGTTAGTGTATAAGAAAGCCACTGATTTCTGTACATTGACTTTGTATCCTGCCACATTACTGAATTGCTATATGAGATCTAGTAGTTTGGGGGTGGAGTCTTTTGGGTTTTCCATATAAAGAATCATGTCATCTGTGAAGAGAGAGAGTTTGACTTCTTCACTGCCAATTTGGATACCTTTTATTTCTCTTTGTTGTCTGATTGCTGTTGCTAGGACTTCTAATACTATGTTGAACAAGAGTGGTGAGAGTGGGCATCCTTGTCGTGTTCCTGATCTCAACGGGAAGGCTGTGAGCTTTTTCCCATTGAGGATGACATTTGCTGTGGGTCTTTCATAGATAGATTTTATGAAGTTCAAGAATGTTCCCTCTATCCCTATACTTTGAAGCGTTTTAATCAGGAACAGATGCTGGATTTTGTCAAATGTTTTTTCTGCATCAATTGAGAGGACCATGTGGTTCTTCTCTCTTCTCTTATTGATTTGTTCTATCACATTGATTGACTTGCGAATGTTGAACCACCCTTGTAAGCCAGGGATGAATCCCACCTGGTGATGGTGGATGATCTTTTTAATGTGCTGTTGGATCCTGTTTGCTAGGATCTTGTTGAGAATCTTAGCATCCATATTCACCAGTGATATTGGTCTGAAATTCTCCTTTTTGGTGTGGTCTTTGCCTGGTTTGGGGATCAGGGTAATGCTGGCTTCATAAAAAGAGTTTGGAAGTTTTCCTTCTGCTTCAATTTTTTGAAACAGCTTCAGGAGAATAGATGTTATACCAACTCTTCTTTATCCATTCACCAGTCAATGGACACTTCTGCGTTTCCATAATTTGGCCGCTACAGATAATGCTGCTACAAACATCTGGTGCGTGTTTCCCTTTGTATTCTTTGGGTAAATACCTAGTAGTGCAATTATTGAATTGTAGGCTAGTTCTATTTTTAACATTTTGAGGGATCTTCATACTGTTTTACTGAGTGGCTGTACCCGTTTGCATTCCTACCAATAGTGCATGAGAGTTCCCCTTTACCACAACCTTGACAACACCTGTTGAAAATGTTGATTTTCACCATTCTGACAGGTGTGAGCTCATATCTCATTGTAGTTTTGAATCTTAGTTCCCTGATGGTGAGTGATGTTGAGCATCTTTTCATGTGTCTATTGGCCATATGTCTTTCTTCTTTGGAAAAATGTCTATATGTGTCTTCTGCCCATTTTTAGTTGGATTATTCATTTTTTGGGTGTTGAGTTTTAGAGGCATGTAAGCTTTTTATTTTATTAATTATTTATTTATTTGACAGAGAGAGAGAGATCACAAGTAGGCAGAGAGGCAGGCAGAATGGGAGGGGGAAGCAGGTTCCCTGCTGAGCAGAGAGCCTGATGCGGGGCTCTGTCCCAGGATGCTTGAGATCATGACCTGAGCCGAAGGTGGAGGCTTAACCCACTGAGCCACCTAGGCGCCCATAGAAGCATGTAAACTTTTAATCAACTTTGAATCTATCCTTTAAACTACTTAATAATCTAATTGGGGTGATAAGACATTTACATACCAAAAGGTATTTAAATATATAGTACATGACAGATTTCTTGTAAGAGTATAGTTAACCCTTTGACTTTACTCTTTACCTTATTAAAAAAAAAAAAAGCCCGCTTGAAAATAATGTTGTGCAACTCTAACAAGGCCTTACTGTTCTTATGTAAATCATCTTTTTATATTTGTTTGTAAACATGTTTAAAGAATGGACCGAGTCGTACATTTTTAGGTTTTGATGAGACAGCCCTTTTGGATTGTATAAGGAGCAAATGTAACTCTAACTTTCTCCTTGGCATATTAAAAAGCCAGCAAGGAATGTGTCCGATCAGGTTCGTTATTTATTATGCCGCTGATAGAGCTGGAAACGGCTTTCTATGTTTGGTTTGTGCTGTTCATGTACCCCTACAATTCACCGTCACCACTCTGTTTTTCTATTAATCTTTTGTGAACTTCCTGACTATGTAACAAAGTCTTTACAGTCTACTTTTGAGCTATTTTTATCACAGTATTATTTATTGCTGTCTTTCAATACAGTACTGAAGCATTTTCCACCGCCAATAAAGAATACCAAGAACCATACTCTATGTGTGTTAAGCATTTTCCCTAGAGATTCATATTTGTCTTATTTAATCTTTTGTCAGTTCTTCTTATATGATACTATGGCATTTGTCAGAGAGGGAAGTCCTTCACTTACTAGCTATGTAACCTTAAATGGATCACTTAACCCATTTAAAGCTTTAGTTTCCACTGGAACAGAAAATTGGATTGCTGTGAGGCTTAATTGAGATAATCTATGTAAAGCAATTAGCATAGTGCCTAGTGCAAGGTAATTTTTGAGTAAATATTAGTAACCTTTTTTTAAAAATATTAGTAACCTTTAAAACAATAAAGTTTGAAGTTCCCAGAGCTTGGTCCTATTTTCTCTTTTCAACTTATGCCTTTCTTAGGAAATCTCATTTATTTTCACAGCCTTAAATACTACTAATGTGCCAACAATTCTTAAGCATCTGTGTTTAGCAGAGACCTATATCTGTTTTGAGTTTCAAACCCATACATCCATTGCCCTATTTGACTCAAATCTAACCTGTATTTAACTTAATTCTTGGTATGACTCTCCCTCTTTTTGCCTAAGCCTGTTCTTCCTTCAGGACTCCTAGTGTTAATAATTGGTACCTTTTATTTAGATGCTTATGTGAGAAACTGAGTCTTTCCTTTTCCATATCCCTAACATTCTACATTCAATTGATTACTAAATGTTGTTGATTCTACATTCAAATGTCCAACTGAATATACATCCATTTTGCCCCCAGCTTAATTGCCACAACTCTTCTACACATCAGCATCATCTTTCACTGAGACCATTTATCTTTGAATCTGACTCTTCATGTCCGGTGTTATCCCTCTCAAATACATTTGCTCTGTGGCAGCCCAGAGCGATTTTTTAAAATGCGAAGCTGATTATGTCAGTCTCCTGCTTAACACTCTCTGATGTTTTGTGTAATCCTCACAACAACCCCATGAAGTTGATGTGCCTTTTTTGTATGTTTTTTAATGAATAAAATGAAGCTAAGAGTCAGAGTGCCATACTCAGTGTATTGCATTAGTGACAGTTAATCAGATGGGCTGATGGAGCAGAAACTGGAAATATAAAATCCAGCAATGAAGAGGCACTTATTTTCATAATAAGTATCTTCTCCTCACAAGGAAATCTAATCAGTTGCCACATCTCAAAGAGTTTGGCTCTTTTTTACGTTTTATAATACTTCTGCTACTGCACCATTGTTATACCAATAAAAGCTATTTAAACCCTCAAAGTTTTACATAAAAGTATATTTAATTTTAGCAAGATAATATCAAGTAATTAAGAAACACTAGATAAAAGCAAAATAAAATTAGGGATATAGAATTGCCTGGATAAAAAGACAATCCCCTCCTCCGAAATGTATGCTATGAAGTCGAGAGGAAATTCAATAGTTAAGACCCAAACCTGATATGCCTTTTGCTGTGGGAAAAGTGTGAGCAAGTTTTAAATTTTCTTTCTCTCTCTCAGTTCCTTTATGTATAAAATAGGGATAATAGTGGCACCTACTGAATTGTACTAACTAGGTTTCAGGCACTGTAATTAGGACTTATATAATCCTCTTAGCAAGTTTGTATCCTGATGAGAAAGATACAATGGAGATTGAAAAGATGAGGATTAAATAAGTCAAAATATGTAAAGTACTTAAAGTAGCTCTGTCACTAGTACTTTTATATTTTCTGAGAGACAGGCTATATATTCGCTTCTTAACAGCTATCAGTTACAAGATTCATTGTGTCCATAACACAGTAAGGTTATGGAAGTTCACAAGGCAGAGCAATAGCTGTGAGATGTGTTGAATAAGCTTTATAGCTAGAAGTACCTATCAGTTGCTACCCATATTATGAGATATTCCTCCAGAGAAAGCATCACTCTCTGGTCATCCTCTGAAATGCTCTTTTGACAAGATCATTGTATTGCAGAATTATCTCATGTCATGAATAGATATCCTGGTCTGAATCATACAGTCAGATGTGGCTTTTATTTCAGTCTTGCAGTGAGCATAACATGACATTACATGGTGCACTGGGCAATGAAATAGGTATTTGTGTTATGTTTGAGTCATGTACATTTGTTTGTATTGCTTTAACCTTTTTGGGAGAATTTAATAATTCTTTTTGTCTGTGGTAGATTTCAAGGGAAAATTCGACCCAGTTTTTGATAACTAACTTATTGTAGGGTTAGTTAGAATCTATGATTTTTTTTTCAAGTAAAATGACCCTAGAACTGCCTTAGAAACTTCAGTGAATTTTTAAAAAAATATTTATTTATTTGTCATTTATATGATAGAGATCATAAGCAGGCAGAGAGGCAGGCAGAGGCAGAGAGAGAAGCAGGCTCCCCACTGAGCAAGGATCCCGACGCGGGGCTCCATCCCAGGACCTGAGATCATGACCCGAGCTGAAGGCAGCGTCTTTAACCCACTGAGCCACCCAGGCGCCCCACTGCAGTGAATTTCTGAGTGACAAGGACACACAGTCATAGAGCACGTTTTTAAAAATTTTTTTCATTTATTTTTTTATTATTATGTTCGATTAGCCAGCATATAGTACATCATTAGTTATTGATGTAGTGCTCAGTGATTCATTAGTTGCATATAACACCCAGTGCTCATCACCACACCTGCCCTCTTTAATCCCATGGAGCATAAAATCTTGCGGTAGAACTCCCATTCAGCTGCTTTTCCCCTTTCCCATCCCTTTCCTCAGGTGTTCCTGCCAGCTTTCAAAGGAGGTAATTCACAGAAGCATTGTTCTTATTCTTTGAACTGTTAAACATTGCCAAGGTGAATTAGACATCTGTGAGAATTCATTCGTTCAGCATTTACTGAGTGCCCACCAGGTTCCAGGCAGTGTGCTAGATGTTGAAGATACAAAGTCAAATAAGAAGTGTTACACACTCTCAAGGGTTTTGCAGTATATTGATAAAATGAGATAAATTCGGGTGATTAAGAAACCCACATATTTGTACTTTTTCCCATTTTCAGTACTCTTTGATATAACATTTATTTCTTATGCTAAATTTATACATCATCATCATCATCATGGTTAACATTAATTTAGTCTTACAGTGTTGCAGACCTCATGCTTAGGGCTTTATTATGTGCATCAGTTTATTTAACCTTCTTAACAACTCCATGAGTTAGATGCTGTTAATATTCCCCTTATACAGATAAAGAAACCAAGGCTTAGAAATGGCACCTGAGCTAAGTTTATACTATTAAAGAATGGTGGAAAAGGAATTAAAGCTTAAGATCTTGTTCATAGTAACAATGTTATATTGCTTCATATTTGGATATAACTAGTAAAGAACTAGTTTGTCATTTGTCTGGTGTTGATAAATTACCTAAACTGTATATTAGATACTGTAGATTAATTCTGAGAAGTGGCAGATTTGGGGGGCATCAGGATATTTGGGTGGAACTTGATTAAAGATAAAAATGGGTCTATGGCTGTGGTTATTGAATGTCCCTAAAGCTTGAGGAGAGGACAAATCATTAAGGAAAAAATTCCTGTACCAAGACCCCTTGCTCTGAATAAACCAAACATGACAGACAGCAGGCAAGGGGTTAACCAAAAATTCCAACAAGTTACAGCAAACAATATCAGACTGCTATTAGAATGTGAAATGATTATTAATTTCAAAATCACTCTGTGATTTTAAGAGTGATAAAGAAGACAGAAGACAAAAGTGTATTTATCTAAACTTATTTTTATAGTAATATTATGAAAATAAATAGTATTGAATGTTAATTCCATACAATCCCCATATATCTTGGGGTGTGCTTGGCAAAAACAAATGCTATTTTTTTTTAATTGTATCAAGCTCTAATGTTTTAACCCAAAGGAAACACTAGACCCTGCATTGGTTTTCTAACCATCTGGCAAGTGTCTAATTTAATTGGACATTGTCCAAATAGGATCCACAACTTTTGTTCAACCTGAAACTTACAGAACAACAGCACCCACTTTATAGTAACTCAACATAGTTCTCTTGGTTGTTTTCTTTAAATTTTTACCTCATTGACACATTCCTCTTGAGGTATTAGGGAGATATTTTAATTAATTAAGGCAACACTTAAAAGTAACACTGTCCCCAAGCAATAATTTGTTGGGTTTTTTGGGGGGGGGTAGTGAGGGATGCAGTAGTCCTAGATAATGAATAATTCAGAAGCACAATATAGGGAAATACACAAGTGAATATACATCTTAATTCTTTCTTCTATTTAAATTTCTCAGAGCCTAAAGTTACCTTATTTCTTAACTGAACCTAGCAATACTTTGCTCACAACATTGTCATGAGGCTTATATGAAATTATCTGTGGGAATATGTTCACACAGTCCAGAAATAGTTAGCAACTACTATTTATACTAACTATAATATCTTTCTGTGAAAATGTTGTTTTTCTTCTATGACAAAAATTGGATTAAGTGAGTTCATATAAATTATCTCAAGGATCTTCAAAAAAATAAGATCCAGTATTTCTGCAGCTCTCTGTTCAGTGGGTATCACTTTTCTTTTCTTTTTCTTTGTTTTTTAAAGATTTTATTTATTTATTTGTCAGAGAAAGAGAGAGGGGGAGAGGGAGAGCACAAGCAAGCAGAGTGGCAGGCAGAGGCAGAGAGAGAAGTAGTCTCTCCACTGAGCAAGGAGTCCAATGCGGGACTCGATCCCAGGACCCTGGGATCATGACCTGAGCCAAAGGCAACTGCTTAACCTGGTGAGCCATCCAGGTCTCCCTATCACTTTTTCTTTCTATGTGAAAAATGGACCTTTACCTTCCTTTAAGATGTGGCTGACAGCTACCCTGGATTCCCACCCTGTTCCAAGTGTGAAATGCATCAGAGGTCTGGAATCATCAAACCTCAGGAGTATTCTTGTCCTTGAATATGCCTCTTTGTCATGAATACACACAAAATATTTACCTGTTTTGGCATGATCTTTCACAGGCAAGTAAGGGAACCCAGATTCCTCTTCAGAGGGATTTAAATAAGAGCCTAGAATTTTCGTTTCATGTATGTTTGCTGTCTGAGAACAAACTTGACTCATTAAACAGATTATACCCAATGTGCCAAATACCCAGACATGACCCATATTATTGTTTGACATTTTCAGATCTATTATGTATTTAGACGAAATGTAAGATCTATATTAATGAACAAGGTTAACATGTCCTTACTTATTTTAGAAACTATTCTCCCTCACTCCTAGATTTAGGTTAATTTTAAGATTCTCATACATTTTAAACTGGATTAAAGTTATTTTTCCAAACTGCTTTTGTCAGGAATGAATGAACTTCTTAAAATAAATGCCAAAAATAAAGCATTTTAATTTTAAAGTTAAGGATGGATTCACATTTTAAGATACCACCTCAATTATAGCTTTTTCTGGATGTGTTGTTCAAGTAGTACCTGTAATAATAAAACCTAATGCTAAAAGTGCCCTGCTGTCATAACATTATTCTGAGGTCATGTCCACATCAGCGAATCTTTTTCTGAAGCAGTGGCAAAGCTCCCAACAAGGATCACCCCAAAAAGTTGAAGTCAGCTGCCAGACCCTTATTTAATACCTATAACCCCTGTGTTAAACATTTTAATCCCCAATTTACAGAGGAGGGAACTGAGTCCCAGAACGGTTAAAACTTTTGCTGGTGGTCAAATAAATGATGGAGCCAGTACTCAAATCCAGGTCTGCCTCACTACAAAGTCTGCTCATTTTCCACCACATCAGGATTCTGGAGATCTGGTGAAATACAATGGCTTATCCAATGAAGGCAAGGCAACAAAGACCAGGAGTTGGAGCATGCTAAATCTACCATGTGGGTTGATTGATAGTAACACAGACCTTTTCTCCTAGCTGTAAAAGGCTACTAAGATCTTCCAGAGTTCCTGGCAATCATGCACTCCTCTGTTTTCATTTCAGCCTTTCACTTATTAAGAAATTCAGTGTTTACCACATGCCATGTACTAGTTGAGTCCTGGGGGTACTTCTATGAACAAACAGAAAAGCGCCCTCATGGAGTTTATATTATTGTTGTCCTTCTCTCCTGTCCCGTCACATGTCAATATCTTACAGCTGATCCCTACTTCTGCCTCTTCAGAAAATGAAGTAGCTTGGTACATCCTTCTGTTAGACTCCTGGTCCCTGTTGCAGACAATCAGAACAGAAAATCAGGCCAAAGTAGAGCTTCTGTTTTATATAAGCCATGTAGAGAACAAAGAATTCCACCTCAACAAATTCTTTGCTGGAGAAGAAAGATATTGTGCGGTACACAGAGGATGAGATATGTGGCACAGTATACTCTTTGAATAAATGAATGAATGAATAATAAATGCATGAGAATATTTATAGAAGTAGTTTTATGTAATGAAAACTGTACTTTGTTTCTGAAGTTGTTATTGGTTTTTATAAGCATTTGTTTTTCTCCCTTTATGCTTTATGGTAGAACTTTATAGAAATACTTTATTTCTACATGTGGTCTGTCACTTGAAAAATAAAATATTTATAATTATCAATAGCTTACTTTTGATTGTTTATTGTGCTAGATACTATGTTAAGTACTTCTCATATTATTTCATTTAATTAATTCATCCAGTCAGCAGGTATTTATTGAGATTATGCACTAGGCATCATCTTGTTCCAGGGACATGGCAATGAACAGATAGAAATCTCTTGTGCTTTTATTCTGGTTGTCAGGAGTGGGAAGACAGAAAACAAGTAAGTAAAATATATAGTGTGAATGCTATAGAGAAAAATAAAGCAAGGAAGAAGGTAGGAAGTACTTTCAGGTGTGATTTAATGGGATAATGAAGAAAAACCTCATTCAGAGGGTAACATTTGGGTAATGACCTGAAGGAGGTGAGAGTCATTCTTGTGGATAGCAGAGAACATTCCAGGCAGCCTTTGTGTTTTGTGAGGACAAAAAGGAAAAGATCATATCAAAAGAGATCTTTCTGTTATTATTTATCTAGTGGTTGGTGCACTGAAGTTGAGATTTTGGCTTGAGGCCCAGAATTTTACCTGAACTCAAATACAGATGTATTACATGTAAAATTCCAATGATAATAAATAAAGTCATGGGTAGCACAGGGGAATGAATGGATAACCAGAGATGGGGAGTCCTTACCAAATATACTGCAGGGGTATTTCTACTTTAGCTTGAAAGTAGGAGTACATTGAAAGGCAAAAAAAAATACCATTTAAGGTAGCTCCACAAAGAGGAACCAGAGGGTGCAGATCATGAGAAAACACAGAAAAAACAAGAATGTATTGCTGTCAGCTCGGTTAACCTTTTCCCAGACACTATTCCTCTCCATGCTCAAGCACACACTTAGGTTTTTACGAAAAACTCCTCCCAGTTCTTACTCTGGAGAATGAATTCCTTAGTAATTCTCTCAGGACTCAGCTTCTTTTGTTTTCAAAATACCAGTTTCTGCCTTGGCTTTTTCTAATTAAAAATCCTCTTTCTATTTCACCTTGGTGTATCTTTCTCATTTACTCCACTTTTATTTGGTAATCAGGCTCCAGACTGTATACTTCAGTATAAGGACCTGAAAACTCTCAAGTATTTTGCCTCTCATAATCATCTTCAGCTCTATACCTAAAACTAGGGATATCAAATACTCTCAGGACTATATTGTCTAGATCCCATGACTTTCTCCCATGCTTGAAGATGGAACATTGAACTCCCTAAATCTTTCTCATGAGTTAGACTAAAACCTGTGAAGATTAAAATCTCTCATAGAATGGGAATTAGAATTTCATGCCCCTGTAAATTATGTCTGATTTTTTGAGGAAAAAAAAATTCCTTATCACTTATCTACTGAGAAAAAAAAAGATTCTTATATTTCAGTGAAATAATATCTCATAAAAACATCAGATCCTCATTGAAGTTTGCATTAAACTTACATTCTTATTGCCATATATTCCTCTCTCAAGCAGAACACCTCAAATGGTTTCCTTCTCTTTCTTTATTTCTGTGTTAGACTATTGGGAACTGAGATTCACATTTATTAAATGACTTCCCTGAAGTGAGACAGTGTTGAGTCTGATTGGCTTCACTCGAGGACTTTCCTACTCCACTATTCTGTGAATCTTTTATTAAAGTTTGAGTCTCCACTTACAACTGTGTTTGAGGACAGTAACCAGAAAAAACAAGTGAAAAACAAAACAAAGCAAACAATACTGTTGTTGGTTGGCAAAGGAATGGAGTTCAGAATGCCTTGTTTTAATCATGTGAAATTTTTTGGAAATTGTCTCAGGTTTTATAAAGTTATTTTCTATTCTTTACCCTTCCAAGATGCTTTTATGGAATTTTTTCCCCCTAGAATCCATTGTTTGAAATACAGTTAGGATCATGTTTCCCTTTATTTCCTGGGTCAGTGTCTCTGATTATGAATGATTTTCAAAGGATATTCTCTAAAGTTTTAGCACAGTCTTCAGATGAAATCTTTTAATGAAAAACTTGCCTCCCTCATTTGAAAAGATTAAAATTTAGAGGAGCTGGATTTCTTTATAGTAATAAAATAGCTCACCTCAATTGTTTGTATATTTTATAATTTTATTCACAGCACAGTTACTGTTTATCTATTGGGGAATTTATACACTGAAATGCACATAAATAGTATTTAATTCCTTTTGTTGTTTTTGCATTTGCAAGATTGGGTATGATTTGCTTTCCATTTGGCTTGCAGTGTGTGAAATTTAGAAAGCTTTCTTTTCTCAATTATTGGCATATTTGGTAGGGCATGCAATGCCAGATGCTCTCAAGGCATTAGAAATAGCCTTGTGAGAAGTTTGAACCTGAGTAGGCTGTTGAGGCATCTCTACCACCCATCATTTTCTGAATTCAAGTCATTTATGGCTACAGTTCTTTAGTAGAGGCTGCCTCCTTCTGACTGTTTTTATTTGGTAATTTACACACCATGTGGTCCTCATCCACACATGTATTTTTTCCTTTTCATCTTTATTTTCTCTAAACTCATTTTTAAAACACATTCACATAGGTGGTTAAAACTGTAATTTATTTTTCATCACTTAAGTGGCTAACTAATAGTAGTAACTGATGAAATGAATGCAATAATCTCATACCCTTTAAAAGATATTTACATTTTTGGAGAGACATCCCTGATAAAATAAAAGAATTTAATATTTGGGGGAAATAATGCATAACCTGAGCACCAGATAGTCATTGAGTATTGCTTTAATAGTAAATTCTCATTTGCTATATCTTCATCCTTCAAACAAGATATTTCAAATGATTTTCCTCTTTTCAGAAGTCATAACTTACAAGAAGATGGAACACTGGCTTATAATATAGAAAAATTATTTCTAATGCTTCTCTCTTTGTAGTTAAGGGAAAATACTCAACATATACATAAACATGGCAGGCAAACAAACAGAAAATGTCTGGGTGTAAATGGCTGATGGGCTGAAAAATTTTAAAAGATATTGTTTGCAAGAGTCTTCTGTGGAGTCACCTGGATTATTACTGTTGGGACAAAAATGAATGAATACTGGCAAGAAAGTTGGGCTTTATTTCAAAACTGGTAAACTTTGAAGGCATTTCTTAAAACTATTGAATTTCTGAAATCACATCTTATTTTCAGAAATATATATAGCTACAAGGTTTGCTTCAAGTATTTTTCAGACATTAAAATATAGAGACTCCAATTCTAAATTATTTAATGAAACAAGAGTTTGGAGGTGAAGGGACTGAAGGAATAATAATGATCAGTTAATGGAAAGCTGTGATTATTTTTTTTAGTGACTACGGGTTTATAGTTGGATGAGATGTGTGGCAAAATTCCTAGACTGTTATGGAGAATGGAAGGAATGCCTAAGAATAAGTATCTAACAAAAGCAAGGAAGCAGAAAACAGAAAAAAAAAACAGAAAACAAATATAAAAATAGCAAATACGATTGAGAAAAATAAAGCTATCATATATGTTATTAAATTAATCTGGGTGGGTTGAGTATCCTCTGAAAAGATAGGCTAAAAAATAAAACTTACCTATTTACTTTTTACAAATGAACATATCTAAAACAAAATGCCAAAGTATTCCCTCCCTAACAAAAGTGTGGGCAAATAACATACCAGGCAAAAGCAAACTACATGGAAGCAGAGGAGGCAATATTAGGATCTGACCAGCTGGACTTCAGGGCCAAAGGGAGAAGCAAAATAAACAAAACTAAATAATGAAAAAGCCAAAAAATGGGCACCTGTGTGGCTCAGTCATTACACATCTGCCTATGACTCAAGTCATGATCCCAGGGTCCTGGGATGAGTCCTGCACTGGGCTCCCTGCTCAGCAGGAAGCCTGATTCTCTCTCTCCCACTCCCCTGGCTTATGTTCCCTCTCTCGCTATCTCTCTCTCTGTCGAGTAAATAAATAAAATCTTAAAAAAAAACAACAAAGAAATATATAAAAACATTCGAGCACTTGGAAATGACACTCTTTTAAATAGCCACTACATATAAAAAAGAAATATCTGTAATGATGAATTGCCCAGAAATCAAAAAAAGTACAATGTTTCACATAGAAACTTATGGGTACAGCTAAAACTGTATTCAGAGGAAAAGTATAGACAAAAATGCTTTTATTGTTAAAAAATAAAAATCGAGGGCGTCTGGGTGGCTCAGTGGGTTAAAGCCTCTGCCTTTGGCTCAGGTCATGATTTCAGGGTCCTGGGATCAAGTCCTGCATCAGGCTCTCTGCTTCCTCCTCTCTCTCTGCCTGCCTCTCTGCCTACTTGCGATCTCTGTCAAGTAAATAAATAAAATCTTTAAAATAAATAAATAAATAAAATCTTTAAAAAAAATTGAGAATAACATGAAGTGAAACTGAAGAAACTAGGAAGCAAAAGGACCAATGACATGAATCAAAAGAAAATATGAGTAGAATTAATAAATAAATACAAAGTATAATTATTCTAAGAAAAAAGTGAACAAAAATAATATATAAGAAAATATAAATAATAGTAAAACTGATAAATTTCTTGGGAAAATGTGTAACATATAAAACTACTAGCAAATCCTAAGAGAGAATAATAACATATAGTATTAGGGACAAGAAAGGTGAAATAACTACACATCAAAGTATATAGAGTAAAATAAAAAGCCATTTCTGATTTTTAAACATTATTAATTCTTAAAAAAAGATTATTTATTTATTTAAGAGAAGGCAAGTGAAAGAGAGAGAGCCCCTGAGTGAGGGAGGGGCAGAGAGAGAGCATCTCAAGCAGACTATCTGCTGAGCCCAAGCGGCTGCTGGGCTCTATTGCTGGGCTTTATTTCATGACCCTGAGATCATGACCTGGGCTGAAATCAAGAGTTAGGTGCTTAACTGACAGCCACCCAGGTGCCCCAGCCATTTCTGATTTTTAAAAAATTTGATGATAAACATGATGAAATGAAATATTTTGACTTTGATAAAAACTATTTACTTGAACACAATGCAAACAATAGTAAAACTTGTAAAGCATTAACAGTAAAATAAGTAAAAAAATAGTAAGTTGACCACTACCCTTACTATTAAACATAAGCATTGACTTGACGATTCTAATAACTGGAGTAAGACATAATAATGGCATAAGCAGTATAATTTTTTCATAAAGTAGTAGGAAATTTAGCATTATTCACAGATGACACTACAGAATACTAAAAATATGAAGAAAAGTGAAGTAATACAGTGAAACTAGTGAGTTGGCTGTATGAAAAAGTCAGTAAAAATCAGTAGGAATATAAAATCAAAATGAACAGGCAAAAGGAAAAAAAATCCAACATACTCTATTTACTGTCATGGTTAATTTATGCAAAACAAAACCAAGAAAACCCAAATGAGCAAATAAAAACTCTTTAAACAACCTGAGCCAAAAAGGATGAAATAAGGATCATTTGATCAAATGATCAAGGATCAAATGAATATATATTAACAGCACAGTCACGTGTTGGAGGAGTCCAATAAATGTTGGTAACTTGAATTTTATTATTTCCTAATACTTAGTTTGCAACATCTCCTATTTAGACAATTCTAGACAATATTTAGACAATATTTAGACAATTCTATTTTGTTTTGGAGCATCTCTAACAATTTATTTGACAACTTTTGTTTTACCATCGAGACAAAAAAAGGTACTGAGGGTTAGAGTACTCCTATGATTCTACCTCCTAATTGCCAGAGAAGGAATGTGAACACATTGCAGGATTTGTACTTTTAAAAAATATATATTTATTTATTTATTTGAGAGAGAGAGAGAGACAGTGAGAGAGAGCATGAGAGGGAAGAAGGTCAGAGGGAGAAGCAGACTCCCCATGAAGCTGGGAGCCCGAAGCAGGACTCGATCCTGGAACTCCGGGATTATAACCTGAGCTGAAGGCAGTTGCTTAACCAACTGAGCCACTCAGGTGCCCAGATCTGTACTTTTTACCTGCAATATTAAATAGGCACAGATTCCTACATTTTCAAATCATCTGGTAGTTTGACAGACATTACGAGGATTCTGGCTTTAGCCATGACACTTCAAGAGGGTGTTTCCTCAATGTAAATGTATTTCAGAATTGTCTTTGACTTCTTAAAAAATTAGTAGTAACTTGAGGCACCTGGGTGGCTCAGTCAGTTAAGAGTCTGACTCTTGGTTTTAGCTCAGGTCATGATCTCAGAGTCTTGAACTTGAGCCCTGCATGGACTTGGGCTCAGCAAAGAGTTTGCTTGAGATTCTCTGCCTCTCCCACTCCCTTTTACCCCACTTGAGCGCATGTGCTCTTTCTCTCTCAAATTAGTAAGTAAAATCTTTAAAAAAAAATTAGTGCTAACTTGGTGAATTCCTAGTGAATGTTTATTGCTCTAATAAACTAGAACTTATTTGTACCTTCATATACTATTCTACCTACTCCCTGAGAATTTACAAACCTTTTAGGTGGGAATACTAAATAGTAATACCTTTATATTATATTGTATCCTATTACATCTGGATGAAGAATAAGGAAAAATAAATGTAAGACAACCCAATACTGTGACATTACTAGTGTTTACTAATAAAATTCTTTTTGTTGTATGTATCACATGTTATTCAAATTGTATACAGTTTTGTATCCCAGCTTTTTACTAAATATACTCTTAGCAAAAAAAATAAAAAATAATAATTAACATAAGATCACACTAGGAGTGCTATTCTATAATGTTTTGTTCATATATTTTTTATATCATAGACTTCTAAGTCAATAGTTCTACTGCTTTCTTTTAGGGGCAGCTACATATTATTTTATAATATGGACAAACTGAAATTTGGTCAACCATTTCTCTACTAGTGAACATTTATATTATTTATAATGCTCTTCTATTTGAAATAATATTTTATTGAACATTCTTAAAATTGAAGCTCTGTGCTCATAGACAAATATTTCATAATTTAAATTTAAATTTAAATAAATAAAAATTTCATAATTTCAGATTCCTAAGAGCAAAATTGGAACGTCAGAGTGCTTATTTTTAAATATTAAAAGATGCTGTCAGATTGTCCTTCCTTAAGACTTTAAAAATATATATTCCCACCAAAACTCTATGAAGTTTCATTTCTATACATTACTCAGAGTGCTAAATAGTATTATTTTTTAAATTTTTGTTAAATATGAGAAATAGTACCATAGTATTTTATTCATATATTTTTTAAGATTTTATTTATATATTTGTGAAAGAGAGCATGAGCAGTGGGAGGGTCAGAAAGAGAGGGAGAAGCAGGCTTCCTGCTGAGCAGGAAGCCAGACACGGGTTCTCAGGACCCTGGGATCATGACCTGAGCCAAAGGCAGATACTTAACCAACTAAGCTACCCAGGTGTCCCAGGATCAAGTATTTTAATCTGTACATAGCCTTTTCTGTTTTTCTAAATTGTCCTTTTCTATTTTGTCTTTTTCTTAGTAATTTGCAGGACTCTCCCTATTTTAGACTCTTTGGTCTACTATAAGTTTGACAAACATTTTCTTCCAGTTTAGTATTTACCATTTGACTTGGTTTTTACTGCCTTTTATTTTAAATTCAGAAAAATTTAACTTTTACATAGTCAACTATATAAACTCTATTTTTCCTTCTGGCTTCTGGTTGTAAATTATGTTTAAAAAGGTTTTCTGTGCTACAAGGGTTATTAAAATATCTTCAGGTATATTTTCCAAAATTTTTATTGTCTTATTAGTTGCATTTAGATCAGTAAGACACCTGAAATTTATTTTTATGTATAGTGTGAAGTCAACATCTAATTTTACCTAATGCCAAATTGATAGCTGTTTCTGAAATATTTTTTGAATAATCTATCTTTTTCCCTTTAAAGTGAAATGTTAGTAAGCAAACTGTAAGAGACTTTTAACTATAGAAAAGAAACTGAGGGTGATAGAGGGAGGTGGTTGAAGCATGGGCTAAATGGTTGATGGGCATTAAGGAGGTTACCTGTGATGAGCAGAGTGTTATATGTGAGTGATGAATCCCTAAATTTTACTCCTGAAACCAGAAATACACTATATATATTTTTTAAGATTTTATTTATTTGACAGAGATCACAAGTAGGCAGAGAGGCAGGCAGAGAGAGAGGGAGGGAAGCAGGCTCCCTGCTGAGCAGAGAGCCCGATGTGGGGCTCGATCCCAGCACCCTGGGATCATGACCTGAGCCGAAGGCAGAGGCTTTAACCCACTGAGCCACCTAGGCGCCCCAAGTATTACACTATATTTTAACTAACTAGAATTTAAATAAAAATTTGAAAGAAAAAAAATAAAGTGGAATGTTACATCTATCATATGTTGAGGTCTGAGGTTTTTTTTGAACTATTTCTCAGCTTTGTTCCATGGGTGTATTTATTTCATATTAGTTTAATTAAGGTGACTTTTGAGGGAGACTTAATATCTGAAGAGGCAAAGCCCTCCTCTTTGTGTACTTTTACAGAATTCCTCTGCAATTAGCATATAGTTATTCTTCTAATGAATTTTATTTTATTTTTTTAAAGATTTTATTTATTTATTTGACAAACAGAGATCACAAGTAGGCAGAGAGACAAGTAGAGAGAGAGGGGGAGGCAGGCTCCCCGCCGAGCAAAGACCCGATGCAGGTCTTGATCCCAGGACGCTGGGATCATGACCTGAGCTGAAGGTCGAGGTCCAAACCCACTGAGCCACCCGGGCATCCCCTTCTAATGAATTTTAAAATGATTTTGTCCAACATTTTTGTGATTATAATTAGAATTACATTAACTTTTGTTATTAATAAAAATGTTAATATTACTTATATTAAATTGAATATATGGTTATTTTAATTAAATTAATTGGTCTTGTATAAGAACATATCTCTACATACTTTGTGGCCTTCAATAAAGTTTTATGATTTTTTTAATTTAGAGGAACTGAAGTTCTTCAGTTGCTACCATTTTGTATCAAAGTGGTTTGGCATCAGTTACAGCCATTAGCAACTTTTCATAGATGAAGTTACAGTAGGCTTTTATGATCTCACATTTCATGGAGGAATGCTAAACTCCAACAATACTACTGAGGCCAGATGTCAACAGTATCGCGCATTCGGAATTGAAATAGCAATAGGAAAAAATTTGTTTCTTTTGTTTATTTTTCATGTTAAATAATTCGCCAGTACTCCCTGTACAAAAGATATAGCACTACCATGGTGCGGTGGGTATATGTATGTGTGTGTTCGCTACACATCATAGAAAATCTGCCTACAATTACAGAATGCATTTAATTTTAAAATGCTTCACAATGGTCATTCATTCACAACTAAATATGGACTTACTCTGTTTAGGACAGAATAACTTGGAATGTTGCTTCCACATGAGTACTGTGGTAATCTCCAACCTAATAAATTCATGGAGTTCAGTGGGGATTATTTTTTTCAATCAGTGGGATATTTTACTCCCTAATATTTTTATGTCTGTAGTTTCTGGTGTGTAATTTATTGTTTTGGCAAAATGGTCTTACCCCAAGGAAAGAATAACTGCAAATCCCTCTGAAGACATTTTGAGAAACCTGAAATTATGAAAATATGTTTGGGAAGTCTAAAACAAGCCTTAGAATGAAATGTTTGTGGGGAAGACAGGGTTCCCAGAAGAATAGGTAAATGGAACTGAAGCCAGTGAATGGAGAGGTGTAGCAACAGACATAGGGACAAAAGAGCACTTAATAAACCTCTAAGCAGGTTTTCATTCTACCATAAGTGGTACTATTTCTGAATGTTTAAAGCCAGATGGTAGCTGTATAGACAAAATGCAATGAAGACTCAAGGCAATTATTCATTTTCTTTGGACTTCTGGAATGTGTTTTGGAGGGAAAAAGTTGTTTGGAGGGCCTGCATTATGCAAATTCCTTGTCTGTGTTGATTGAATTCTGAGAAAAATTGCATAGTTTTCTACTTGACCAGTGTTTTAATTGTTAACTCCAGCACTAATGAGATAGAAAAACACAGCTATTTACCTTGAGGTTGTTTTGCACAGGATGTAATGTTTAAAATATTTTAAATATATAAAATTGTTTCAGATATATTGCCCATCCTGTGCTAGTTCCTGTTTCTTTGGTTGCTTGGCCTAGATTCTGATGCCGGGGAAGAGCTCTTCTCATCTTAAAAATGGCTTAACTTTGGTGTACTTCGCAGTAACTTTTATAAATCATCACATTTAATTTTCCCATCAACCCAGGGAAATTCATAGGGCCTGCTTAATTACTGACAGCTTTTAGATGCAGAAGCTGAGACATGGCAAGGTCAAGAATCCAGGGCATTTATATGAACTTCCAGAGGTGATAATTCCTCAGATGTCTCAATTGAACAGGAACAAGGTAGTGTAGCCAAAGTTATGAGCTTCAGAGTGACATAGGTGTGCTAACTGGGCCTTCATCAGTTTACCAACCTAAACTCTATAAACTTCAATTTTATGTTTGTGAAATGAGCATAAAAATTATTAAAATGCAAGGATTTAGTGAGGATGTAATTTAGTACTGATGAAGCACCTACCAAACTATCTTGATGCTCAATAAATTATTGGTATTTTCAGTATGTCTCTATCATAGATATAGAATAGTAGAGAAACAAAGTGCATCTGTATCACACAGTTTGGGAATTGGTAGCATTCACTCTGTTCCTCCGAATTGTCATGCAGTGAGTTCCTCGAGGGTAGGAGACTATATTTGTTTGTGTGTTTATTTTAATTTTTGTATTCTTTTGTGCTCTATAAATATTTATTTGTTAACAAAACTAAAATAGCTAAATTTTGAAGCAGTTTTATCCAAGAAGATAGGTAGACAAAGTTAACCAGTTTTTTGTTTGGTGGGTTTTTTGGCTTCATTTTATTTTTTGCATTTTGCAGTTGAGCTCCAAAAAGACTTGATTTTGCCCTGGGTGGACTCCCTTATACAAAGTTTAAACAAGTAATTGTTACTTTGGTCTACAGTAAGAGCATCAGAAGTTGGAAATTTAATTTTACATTTTTTTCATTTAACTCTGACAATAATGTACATTAAAAGACTAAGGAAAAACCTAAGGACATATATAAATATGAGAGTTGAAGTATAGAAGTTTTAGTATATGCATCAACTTTTTTAGTATTTGCATCAACTTTCTACCTGATTTCATTCTATTTTAAAAATTAAAACATGTCAGATAAAAACAATATATCTTCACCATAATACAACTAAAGAGGGTATTTTTTCCCTATCTAGATATAAACTGTTGATATGTCATCAGTGACTTTGTATATCTATATTTCTTTGTTTGCTTTATGTTTATTTATTATTTCATTTATTTATTTTTTATTTAATTTCATTTTTAATTTATTTTTTTAAAGACTTTATTTATTTGACAGAGATCACAAGTACACAGAGAGGCAGGCAGAGAGAGAGGGGTAAGCATGCTCCCTGCCGAGCAGAGCAGAAAGCCCAACGTGGGGCTCGATCCTAGGACCCCGAGACCATGACCTGAGCCAAAGGCAGAGGCTCAGCCCACTGAGCCACCCCAGTGCCCCTGCTTTCATGGTCATTTTAACAGATAATTTCTATGTGTGTATCCTGTGTCACCATCATTATGAAAAGCAAAGATTTTCATTAATTATCTGGATCTCCCACCATAGCTACCTTTCCACCCTGAAAGAAAGCAGATCATGTTCTTTCAATTTTACTATACTTCCTTTCATTAGAGTGATAGCTTTCAACTTCGGGAATATGGAAATTACATATTAAATAAGTGAGCATGTGTTACTGGTTTAGAGATTTAATTTCTATGGGCATGTCTTGTGCCAACCATCATTATGAGAAGTGAAAATTTTGATAAATCATCTGGATCTCTGGAAGGGTCCCTCACACCTGTGCCAAATACATTTGTGTCATTAATCCATAGGAATGTCAATTCTGTAAGAGAAATGGAGGCTCTGTTGTTTCTATGGTTAGTATTTCTAAAATCAGGAGATAACTGAAAAAAAAAAAAACCAGTATATTCCAAAGTGTCCTACACTCCCTTTGTCCAGTTTTTCGCTAGTGAATAGATGGTGATAATTCTAGAAGAGAGGGAAGAGGAGGCAGTTGGAGTGGATATATTCTTCAAGGGGAACTGTTTGCATCCTTATGGTGAGGATGGATATTGTGTATTTACAGCTCACTAGAAGGTATTTTCTCATTTATCACAGTTGTTTGATTATTATTTTGTTCCAGTTATTTGATTACTTTTACTCCAGTTGGAATAATACTGTTATTCCCTTATCTGAGAGGCAACAAAATGTAACAGTACAGAGCAATTCTGGTGGCCCAGCTTAGGGGTGGAAGCTTCTAGAGATGATCCTGATATGCACTCTTTGTTAAGAACATTGGATTACTAAGTTTTAAGATGAGAGTGCCTAAAAGTGGGTCAATTAGTTAAAATTCAGAATTTCTCTTAAACTTGACAGGCAAGAGGTCCTCATTAATTTTATGGGACTAAATTTCAAAAAGGTAGTAGGGATGAAAGTTGGATTACAGGGTAAAAAGAATAAAGAAAAAGCAAAGTAAAGAGAGAAAATGCAGTGTACTTCCTGAACAAGAAGGAAAAAAGAGAAACAGGTCTGTGACTGTAGCATTTGAGCCAAAAATCACTTCCAAGCAAACATTTTTGGAAAAGAAATAACCATATTTTTAGACTACATAAAAAAATTCTGGTAGAGTTAAAGTGTTTACAGTATAGATCAGAGGGCAGCAAATTTTTTTCAGTAAAGTGCTGGATAATAAATATTTTTAGGTTTTGCAGGCCATATGGTCTCTGATGACACTACTCAGTTCTGCTGTTGCAGCCTACAAGCAACCATAGATAATATGTAAACAAATGGGTGTGGCTATTTTCAATAAAATTTTATTTTCACAAAGAAGCACCAAGCCAGATTTGATCAATGGATCATAGTTCACCAACTTCTGATACAGATGGCAGAGAAGAAGTGAAGAGAATAGGGGAGGGCATAAGGTGAGGATGGCTGTGGCTGTGCGTTAGCTTTCCAGATCTGGGTGTGGTAATGGGAGAACATGACTAATGGCCTCAAGTTTTCTTATGGGAAGAGAGGACTACATAGTTTGTTAAAATTGAGGAATTAGAGAATATTAAGGAAGAAGGAGGGTGGTAATGATACAGAAAAATTTTTGAGAGAAAGGAGAAAGGAAGTTGCTGTAGCACAGGACCCAACTGAGTGTGGAAACTATGACTACATGGAGCATATACTATTAGCATGAATATGTGCTTTCCTTTCCCACAGAACTTCAGTACCTTCATGGAAAGACAGCTGTAGTATTGATCTGGGGGCTTGGGTTTTGATGAGTGGGTACATGTGAAGGATTGGACTGAAAGGAATTGAAGATATGGCTGAGACTGTATTTCAAATAAACAGCCCTTAGGTTCAAGCAGGATAAAGAAAAAGAAGATCAAAAGAGACCTGTAAACTGAGAGAAAACAGCGATTGAAGTGCTGCATATTAATTTCTGTGAGGCTGAAGGACAGGAGTTGAAAAAGGAATAAAGAACTGTTAAGAGATTGAGGTTTAAAACATAGTAACATAGTAAATGTTCAATGCATATTTTATTTTTTATTTTTTTTTTATTTTTTTTTTTATATTTTTAATTTTTATTTTTTTATAAACAAATTTTTATCCCCAGGGGTACATGCCTGTGAATCGCCAGGTTTACACACTTCACAGCACTAACCATAGCACATACCCTCCCCAACCCAATGTCCTTTACCCCACCCCCCTTTCCCGACCCCCTCCCCCCCGCAACCCTCAGTTTGTTTTGTGAG
>PISX010026788.1:0-23930 GCA_004024625.1 Mellivora capensis | reverse complement strand
TACAGGGGCACCTGGGTGGCTCAGTGGGTTAAACCCTTTGCCTTTGGCTCAGGTCATGATCCCAGGGTCCTGGGATCCCCACATGGGGCTCTCTGCTCCTCAGTGAGCCTGCTTCCCCCTCTCTCTCTGCCGGCCTCTCTGCCTACTTGTGATGTCTGGCTGTCAAATGAATAAATAAAATCTTTAAGAAAAAAGAACAGTTTTTACTAAAACTCCAAGGGAAGCATTATCCCAAGCTTACAGTGACTGTGGGGGAGGGGGGGAGCCCACAAGCTAGCATGATCCGGTGTCAACAAGACTAGGGCAGAGCGGGCAGGAAATTATAGGAAAAAAAAAAAAAAAGAATCATGTCACAAGAGAATATCTAAAAAAAAAGGGAGAAAATTCACAATACTATTAGTGAAAAGGGCAGAATACCTTTTTTGCAACATATTATCCCAATTACATCAAACAAACATGCATAGATAACTATAGGAAAAAAAACACCGAGGAGACATACCAAAATTTGAAGTGTAATGACTCTAGGAACTAAAAGTATGAAAGATTTTTATATTCTATTTCCGATAGAACTGGTGCAACAGATCTAAGTGTTTTAAAAATGAATGCACGATTAACATCGACTTTGTTGAAAAGTGTAAAAGTACATGACAGCGTCCTAGCCTGGAAAACCCAGGAAGCGTTCGGTTCGTAAAGCCGCGGCCACCTGCTCGGCGGTGAGTCCCGGGCGCGGGCTCGCACCTGCCTCCCCGCTCGCCGCCCGGCTGCCGCGCGGTTCCAAGCGACATGGCCCGCGGCCAGGGCGGCCCCCGGGCCAGGCCCGCGCCCCCGGCCACGGGAAGCCGGGGACGCCTGCTCGCGGTAATTTCGGGAACAGGGGCATTCTCTTTCTAAAGTTCACACGGTCGGGCCTTTCCTCTCTCCGCGTGTGAACAAGCCGGAAGGCAGACTCTCGGGTCGGCCGCGCCGGCCCCGGCCGGGAGCATCTCGGTGCTGCAGCGCGGCCGGGGGTCGAGGTGGCCGGCGGCGGCGGCCGCACCTGTGGACGGATGGCCCCAGGGCGGCGGGCGCCCTCTCGGAGGAAGCCAGCGAGGCCGGGCCCAGCCGAGGCACCGCGGTCCGGCCACGCGGTCGCGCAGGGACGCGCGTCCTCCGTAGGGACAAAGGGTCGGGAAACTTGAGCCGGGCCCGTCCCGGAAAATCCGGGCTGCGGTCGCCATGGCGACAGAGCCGGGATCCGGGCGGCCGCCCCCGGCCCGGCCCGCGAGAGGGCGCTGGGAGGGGGGCGCGGAGGGGACGGGCCCCGCCGCCCGCCCCGCCCCGCCCTCCGGCCGTGGCCGTCGGCCCCAGCCCGCGACTGACCCTCGGCAGCTCCTGTAGTCACGTGGCGCTGGGAACCGGCGGGGGGGCTGGGCCCGGGCCTGGCAGTTGTGAACTCGAACCTGCCGCTGTCGCCGCGCGGGGTGGGGAGTGCGGCCGCCGGCGCCGGCGTTCCGGCCTCATGGACGCGCGACGCGCCTCCGCGCACCCCGCCGGAGAGGTTCGTCCCGGGCAGGGCGCGGGGTTCCACGCGGCCCGAGGCGAGCGGCCCTACCTGCCGGGCGCGTGACTGTGTGTGCGTTGTGTTGGGGGGGGGGGGAAGTGCTGGACCGAATGGGGGGGCGAGCCAGCGCACCTGCGCACAGGCTTCGCGAGGTGCGCTCTGCGTGCGGACCCGAAAGGGCCCACTCGGAGTGCGCGGAGCCGTGTGTCCGCGACGTGGACGGGGGACACGCGCGTAAACAAAAGGGGCGTGTGGGGTCTCCACGACCTTTTGCCATCCAGAGGCGCAAGGGGATTGTGCCGGAGACCTGGCCGCAGTAGCTCGCCCTACGCAGCCCCTTGGGAACCGGGCCTGGAATTCCTGTTGGGAGGAGGGTGGGGGAAGGGGAGCCAGCAGGGATTCCAGAGTTTCTGCCATCGGCCGGCCTTTGGCCATCAGCATGGAGAATTCATGCTGTGACCTTACCCGTGGAGGAAATGACCCCCAAACGCTGTCGTGTACTTCTTTGGCGAAGGGGGCACATTCATTGATTAATCCAGTATCCATTAAGGTCACTCGGCCGCTCGGGGTGTGGGGCTTGGGTGGGGGAGGGGGTAGTGGCTGGCGAGGACACAAAGATGACTGCCCTGGAGGAGCTCAGAGCCTCATGCGTGTTTTCTCTCCCCTCCCCGCAGGTAAGGCTGGCCTCTCTGCGCTCAGAGGTCTGAGCTCTGCCATGGGGGTAGGGGTGTCTTTACTGCTGCAGTTTTCTCTGACATCTGGGGGCTACCAGAGTGTGGGCGGAAGCCGGCACTGCAGCCGCAGAAGTATCCCCAGGAACATCCCCAGGAGGGGCTGGAAAAAGCCTCATCTCCAGCTCCACGGTCTTCAGGGTAGAGTCTGGCCTTCTTTGTTGGGTTCCTAAATGGTTCCACAGCTCCAGTGCTCAGATCTCCTCATCCGGGAGGAAGGAAGTCACCTGTAGGGGGGAAGGATCCCCTTCCCATACCAGCGTCTTCCCTATGCTCAGTCTGACCATGGGGAATGAGTCATGTCTGAGCTCCTGGAGAGGAGTCCGGTGCTAGGGAATTGAGAAGGATGTGTCTGGAGCTTGTAAGCCGGCAGTGAAGGTCCATTAGGAGGCTCTGCACTACCCACCCCTCAGTGGCTGCAGGAAGCTCTTCTTGAGGAGTCTGGGCTCCCGGGCACCATGGAAGAGTGGAATGTGGGGCAGCCTCTGGTGGGGTTGGGGCATGACCTGGCAGCGGACGGGGATTACAGTCTTGTCTTGCCTCTCCTTCTCTTGCCCTGGTAGTGATCCCTACCACCCCAAGGGAGGCAGGGATCTGGGCCCCCAAGGGTAGCCAGCCGTGGGTGTTCCTTGGATTCGGGAGAGCTCACCTTGCGATGTCCTAATCATGTGTGTGGGTAGAGGAGGGCAGGCAGGCAGAGTGTGGGCACAGTCTGGACAGGCCGTGGCCTGACCCATAGCATCTAGCACTCCCCTCCTGTTCCCCAGAAGCGCTGCTGTCTCCTGCTCTCCCGCTTCCACCCTGAGCGACTGAGGTCACAGAGGCCCAGAACGCTCCCCTGTGGTGGGATCGGAGCCCAGGAGAGGATAACTAGGATAAAGGCTGTGGGAGTTTCTTTCTGTGGGAACTTCACAAACCCAGGTGCAGAGGCAAGAGCACTGGACTGGGAGTTTAGAAGGCCTGTTCCCCGGTCTGGGTTCCGCTTTTGGTTTACTGTGTCCACTCGGGCAAGCCCCCTCTCTCCTTTTTATGCCTCAGAGTTGCTTCATCTGTCAAACTGGGAGCTTCGTGCCTTGTCCTGCCTCACTGTTGCTGGGAAGCTCAAATGTAGCGGCAGGAAATAGAATCGAGCAGGAGGCAGCAGGGAAGCGCTTGTAGAAAGCGAAAAGCCCACAGGGAGAGGTGACCACGTTTTCTGATGAGTCCCAAGGCAGGAATATTTGTCCAGCCGATGCTGGAGTGTTTACCCCATGCCAGACACGGGGTGACTGGCATGAGGGGGGTTCCAAGAAGTGTCCGAGTTCCTCCCTTCTGGGAGTTTCCAGGGTTAGCAAATACTTAGTAAATACCTAAATGCACTTGAAATGGTATCTAGAAGCGTAGGATTGAAATGATGTAGAACAGGCAAGAAAACAGACTAGTCCAGATTCAAGGGCTCTAGGAGTTGAGGGATGAGCTCCTCTAGGGCCTAGGGTCGGCCAGGGAGGAACCCGGGCAGGGTAAGTTGATCTCCAGAGTGACACTGCTTTTCCACCCTCAGCAGAGGAAGAACCCATGCTGGAACGGCGCTACAAGGGCCCCCTGGCCATGGGTCCTGCCCAGCCCAAGGTCCCTGGGCCCTCCCAGAAGTTGCCCCAGACCTTGGAGAAGGAGCCCCATGGGCTGAGGTTACAAGGCACTTCCGTGGCCCAGTCGGGCGGCCAAGCCCCCAGTAGGGCCCATCGCTGTGCCCACTGCCGAAGGCACTTCCGGGGCTGGGTGGCCCTGTGGCTTCACAGCCGTCACTGCCAGGCCCGGCTGCCGCTGCCCTGTCCTGAATGCGGCCGTCGCTTCCGACACGCACCCTTCTTGGCCCTGCACTGCCAGGTCCACGCGGCTGCCACCCCAGATCTGGGCTTCGCCTGCCACCTCTGCAGGCAGAGCTTCCGAGGCTGGGTGGCCCTTGTTCTGCATCTGCGGGCACACTCGGCGGCAAAGCGGCCCATCGCGTGTCCTGAATGTGCGAGACGCTTCTGGCGGCGGAAGCAGCTTCGAGCGCACGCGCGGAGGTGCCACCCCCCAGCCCCGGAGGCCCGGCCCTTCATATGCGGCAACTGTGGCCGGAGCTTTGCCCAGTGGGACCAGCTAGTCGCTCACAAGCGGGTTCATGTAGCCGAGGCCCTGGAGGAGGCAGCGGCCAAGGCTCTGGGGCCCCGGCCTAGGGGCCGCCCGGCCGTGACCGCCCCACGGCCTGGTGGAGACGCGGTCGACCGCCCCTTCCAGTGTGCCTGCTGCGGCAAGCGCTTTCGGCACAAGCCCAACTTGATCGCCCACCGCCGCGTGCACACGGGCGAGCGGCCCCACCAGTGCCCGGAATGCGGGAAGCGCTTCACCAATAAGCCCTACCTGACCTCACACCGGCGCATCCACACCGGCGAGAAGCCCTACCCGTGCACGGAGTGCGGCCGCCGCTTCCGTCACAAACCCAACCTGCTGTCCCACAGCAAGATCCACAAGCGGTCCGAAGGGTCGGCCCCGGGCGTCCCCGGCGCGGGGAGCCCCCAGCTTCCGGCCGGCCCCCTGGAGGCCTCGTCCGAGCCCCCCGCCGCCGAGGCCGCGCTGAAACCCGCCCGGGAGCGGGCGCCCGAGCCTCCGCCCGAGGACCCCGGAGCGGCCGCCGCGCCCCCGTCCCTGTTCAGCTGCGAGGACTGCGGCCGGAGCTTCCGGCTGGAGCGCTTCCTGCGGGCGCACCAGCGGCAGCACAGCGGCGAGCGGCCCTTCGCCTGCGCCGAGTGCGGGAAGAACTTCGGCAAGAAGACCCACCTGGTGGCGCACTCCCGGGTGCACTCGGGCGAGCGGCCCTTCGCGTGCGAGGAGTGCGGGCGCCGCTTCTCCCAGGGCAGCCACCTGGCGGCCCACCGGCGCGACCACGCCCCCGAGCGGCCCTTCGTCTGCCCGGACTGCGGCAAGGCCTTCCGCCACAAGCCCTACCTGGCGGCCCACCGGCGCATCCACACCGGCGAGAAGCCCTACGTCTGCCCGGACTGCGGCAAGGCCTTCAGCCAGAAGTCCAACCTGGTGTCCCATCGGCGCATCCACACGGGCGAGCGCCCCTACGCCTGCCCCGACTGCGACCGCAGCTTCAGCCAGAAGTCCAATCTCATCACCCACCGGAAGAGCCACATCCGGGACGGCGCCTTCTGCTGCGCCATCTGTGGCCAGACCTTCGACGACGAGGAGAAGCTCCTGGCCCATCAGAAGAAGCATGACGTCTGAGCGGGCAGGGGCTGCGGAGGCCGAGGGGGGCAGGGGGGGGGCGGGGGCCCTGGGCGTCACTGACGGGAGAGTGTTGCCATGGGCCTGGGCTGCGGGTGGGGGGGCCTGTGTTGCTGCTGGTGGAGGCAAGGGATGGGAGAGCAGCCAGTGAGCTGGGCCCTGTTGGAGAGGGAGGTCCAGCACCCCCACCCCCCCATCTCCCCCGGGCACCAGGGAAGCTGCTCGCAGAGCACGGGACTCCGGCCTCCAGCTGGTGTTTGCTGAGGTTCTGTCCTGACTGTCCCATGCCCTGGAAAAGTAGCAATAGCAGGTCCACCTACCCCTTCGAGCCCTCCTACTGGAGGGGCCACCAAGGGCCAGGAAGACCCTTCCCCTCTGGTGGTAACGCCTTAATGTCCTTGTCTTTTATTTTGAGTTCCTTCAGCTCGGTGTTTTTTTGTTTTTTTGTTTTGGAAGTAGGTGTGGCGTAGTCCCCTAGTAAATGAGCTCTTGGGAGGAAAAGTGGACCAGCTGGGTACACCTGGGAGAACCTGCTGGCCTTGTTAGACAGCACCTGGGCCTTTTCCAGCTCAGAGAGGTGAGGCGGTGCTGCTCTAACCTGTCCCACCCCGTCCCTTTCCTCTTGCCCCTGCGTAGGCACTGGGACTCCGAGAGACCCATCTACTGTTAGTGCTCAGCTCCACACCCCCTCCCTGCGATCAACACAGCACCCTCCCATCACTTAGACCATCCCCTGGCTGTCAGCAGCCCCGTGTCCAGGCTTTTGTCTGAACACCCCAACCCTCCACTCGTTGCAGACCTCAACATGGTGGGAAGGACTGCCCCATTGATCATGTAGGGTCAGCTGACAGGCAGAAAGGGGCGAGTTTCCCTTTCCACATTTCTAGGTCATGGATGCCCAGCCTCTGCGTGAACACTTAGGTGACAGGGAGTCCCCACCTACTGAGGCCCTGGTTCTATTGTAGGATAATTCTAATTGTTAGAAATTCTTCCTTATAATGAATGGAATCTGCTTTCCTGTAATTTCTACCTATTGGGCCTTGTTCTGTTCTCTGGAATGAAACAGAACAACCACTTACCCTCCTTTTCAAACTAGAGAATAAAGATTTGGTTTTAGAGCTGGTGGCTGAGTGTTCCTTGCTCCTGGGGAGCTGTGTAGTTTGAAAGAGGAGCAGGGAGCTCTGCTCTGGGATCGGGGGAGGGAAGAGGGGGGCAGAGAAGGAGTGTTGGTAATGGGAGGAGTGCCCCCACCTGAGCTCCTTTGCACCTTACTTCCAGTTTTCCCAGGGGAGGCCAGGTGCACCCTGTGGGTGGGGCTAGTTTTGCAGGGACTTAGCTTTCTGTGGGGTCAAGTCAGACCTGGCAGGGGCCAGTTACCTGGAGGAAAAGGTCTGATCCGAATGTCCCAGAGTGCCTTCCTGGCTGGCCTGCTGATGCTTCCCTGCACTGACTCTTTCATACACATCAGAGTGCCTGTTCTTGGCGGGTATCCGTAGGCCCTTTTCCTGCCAGTTTTAGTGATTTCTGCATAGATCCAGCCTGTGCACACCATGCATAATAACCACCATGGTTTATGGGAGCCGCACCACGTGAAGTTTACTTAAGTGATCTCACATAATCCCGGGTTGGGAGGTACTCCTCTTTTACAGATAAAAACATTTGCTCAAGGTCATGTAACCGGCAATCACCAGAGGCAATTTAAACCCGGGTCTCTTGACTCCTGGACCCGAGGCTCCTGACCACCACCACGTGTTTGCTGGGTGAACGGAGTATGCTGCTGCTTTGGTGAAGATAATTATTAAATGCCTACCATGCCTGATGTTGTGATGGCAACTAGGGGTTTGCCAAGATGAGACCTTGTCCTTACCTCCATGAGGCCCAAGTCTGGACATACATGTGTACACAAATAATGAGCGGAGGGAGGGAGATGGGGGTGAGTGGGCTGGTGTAGGATGGAAGCAGATAGCTTCCAAGTTTCATATTGGTTGAAGCCACTTCATGCCTTCATGGAGCCACTTAAAACCCTCTATAGTTAATGGCAAATTATCTTTCAGAAACTAGAAGCATTGACTCAAGAAAGCCACACATCAGTATCTCTTTAAGAGACCCCAGGGATTCAAAGGAAGGAAAGCAATGGTTTTTTGGGGGGCAGGCAGGTAGGTCAAGGTCTGGGGCTGATGGGCAGGGAGCAGGAGCCAGGTCCTCAGGCATCTAAGGTTTGTACTTGGGGGTTGGGGAAAAGGATAAGGATGAGGGAATCTGACCAGGGTTTCTAACTTTGAAAGATGACCTTTGAAGGAAATGCTTGGGGATGAGGAAGGCCAGCATTGGGTGTCCATTCGTGCTGTGCTGCACCTGCTTTTGGGCAGAGATGATGAGGAGAGGTCCAAAGTTCAGGGGAAGTCACAGAAGTGGCCTTGAGGGGGCTGGTCAAACTGGGATAGAGTGAACTTGTCCATGGATCCTTCCTGGGTCCCTCAGAGGACCCGGTGGTTCCCAAGTCCTTGCTCAGCATGGCACACGCTGACAGCAGTCTTGGGGGAGGAACTGCTCAGGTTGGAGGGGTCAGTTCTGATAGGAGCCACACTCCTGAGGTGTCCAGGTTTCCCCCCACATTTTTTCTAATACAATTACAAATGAAGTCAATTATCTTGTCAAAATTTAATAATGCAGACATGTATTTTTTAAATGCAGAAGTCTTTCATTCTCCTCCCTCCCCCACCCGTTCTGTCTTTTCTCTTTTTTCTTAATGTAAATCGGATCCCAGATGTGCTTCATTCTTTCCGTCCTTGAAATACCCTTGGTCATGAAATGCCAATCTGGAGGAAGTCTTTCACTCTGTAGAGGAAACATGCCCAAGACAAGTGGGTTTTCTCACTCAAGACCAGTGACAGATCTGGAACTAGAATACCGGAATTCCACAAGCTTTTGGTAAACCTCCAGTAGGTATTCTAGAAAATAAAGAGATGGACTGGATTCCTGAAAAAGTTGATGGTCTAGTGGCATCTGGCCTCTGTGTAGGGTTTTATACTTTACACATATTCCTATAGACAATAGAACCAATTTGCGTCCTGCAAAAGTCAGGAAAGGAAGTGTGTAACTAGGAAATTACTCTTTTACAGATCAGTCGAAGTCCAGAGACAGAAGAACTACACGAAAGTTAGTGGCAAACCCGGCAGGATCTCAGTCCGACAGGGTCTATTGTCCTGAAGCCAAACAATAGGTGGGCCATGGCAATGCCTAGGAGGCGGCTACTGATTGGCTAGAATGGGGCCCACCAGCTTCACAGTCTGTCTCAGGGAGAGAGAGGCCAGCTCTGTCTTTATGAACCCCCAGTCCCAAAGGCAGTGTCTCAGCAGCTCCAGAGAGAATCCTGCCAGTGGGAGCTGACCCCGCCGGCTGGAGGGAGCAGTGTGAGGAACTTTGTTGGCCTAAAGGAACATTTGCTTCCGATTAGTGCGGGTAGAAGAGAAAATTCTCTTTTCCGGAGGTCTCCCGGAGCAGTCAAGACCCTCCCTGGAGTGTCCCAGTAGGGACACTCCACCCAGGAACGCGACCTCTTCAGTCCGCTGTTTCCTGACGAGAAAGAGAGGGGGGTGGGTGTAACGAGGTCTCGGTGTGTCTCTCTCACAGAGACCCCAGGATCGTTTATCCCGCGCCCCCGGCGTGCCCGGCGCCGCGCGGGGTGCGGACGGCGATTTCTCTCGGGTCGCGCGAGATCAGTACAACAGCTTCTCACCCTAACACTCGGTGTACCAAGTGCCACCATGTCACATGCACACTCGAGTGTGAGCGCCAGAGCGGGCTTCCTGCGTCCGGTCCTCCCGGATCCCGGCACCAAGAGCGGTGCGGGCGCGTCCAGAGTCGGACGGAGAGTTGCGGAACGACGGGACCCATCTGAGAGCGCGTCCGCGGGGCCAGAGCCGGAGCGAGAGCGCGGCGGAGGGGAAGAACGGGGTGCCGCGGCGCTGTCCGGTCACCAGCACGCCGCCTCGCCCTCGCTCCTCCGCCCCTCGGAGCCCTGGACTCCACTCGCGCGCCAGCAGCCAAAGCGTTAACGCCGCGCGGGGCCCCGCGAGGCCCAGCGGGCGGCGGGGTCAGCCCGCCCACCAGGGCTATTGGCTCAGGAGAACAAAGGGGCCGCCCCGCGGGCTTCTCCGATAGGGCGGAGCTGGTCATCTGAGCGGCGCGGCCAATCCGACCGCGGGACGGCCCCGGGGATGGCTAAGCCCGCTAGCCAATCAGGGGGAGGCGCCCGCCCCGCCTGTCCCGGGACTGGCGGGGCCGGAGAGCCCAGTGCCCAAGTCGCCCCGGGGTGGCAGTTCCCGTTAACCTTAACCACAAAGTCAAGGTATTTATTCCCGTCCCCTCCCTCCGAGTCCCTCCGAATCCGGGCGGGAGGGGCGTGCGGAGGGATGGACCGTGCTGTGGGGCCGGCGCCCGGCCCGCTCCTCCCGCGCTGCCTCCACCCACCCTCGGGCTGGCGGCGGCCTCGGGGGTCTCGGGGTCCCCTGAGCTCCTGGCGCTGCGGCCCCGAACTTTCCCGACCCCTACACAGCCCCTGGGGAAAGGGGCCCGGGTCGTGCGTGGGAGGGGGCTGCAGGCCCGGGCCGAGAGCAGGAGGGGGGCGGTGAGAGCGGGAGGGACCGGGTGGTGAGCGGAGGGCTTGACCCCGGTCCCTTCGAGCGCGTTCTGCCCAAGCCCTGTCCCCGTGTTCGGGGCTGTGTCAGCTGTGTCGGAGAGACCGAGTTTTGGAGGGCAGGAACCCCAGGGCTCGCCGCAAGGTGACACAGAGTAGCTGCTTAATAAATGATTCAGTGAGTGGGCATGAAGATTTCGAGGGCGAACAATGAGGGGGAAGCACCACAGAAATTAGAAGTGCGTGTGCGTGTGTGTGTTGCGGGGAACTCCATTCCAGAAAAATGGGCACAGGGGTCAAGACCTCAGTGGGGGTGGGGGCAGGAGCTGGGGACTCCTCCTAACGGAGATGCTGCCCCCTCCAGTCCTTTGGGCAGGGTGGAGCCTGGAGTGTGTCCGGGTCAGACCGACCTGGGGCTGGGTGTGGTCAGAGCCCAGGAGCTTGAGACCGGCTCACCTGCAGGCTCCACCGCTAGCTGTTCTTTTTGGGGTCCCTGGGTTCATCTGTAAAATGAAGAGATTAGAGGGTATTAGTCTCCCTTCAACTCTAAGGTTCCATGATTCTGTGCTTCTAATCCGTTTTGGACTTAAATTTCTGTATTGTGTTTCTTTACTAAAATTTTTGTTAATGGTTTACAGCACACGGGACCTTGGGCTGGGTGTTGGGGAGAGAGAAATACTCCATGTTAAGGTGTTTTACGGTCTTGCTGCAGAGGCACAGAAATTATTATTATCCCATGTACGTGGTATCAGGCTGGGTGGGTACCCAGGTCAAACAGAGAAGGGCCCCTAACTGAGCCTGGCATATCCAAAAAAGGCTTCCTGCTCAGAGCGGTCCCTGATCTAGGCTGGGCAGAGAAGAGCTGGGCAAGAGTATTCCAAGACTGGCCACAGGCCAGCCAAGATGCTGCAAGGTCAGAGAGTCACGTGTTGGGATAATGGGGAGCTGGGAGGCCGGAGAAGCGAGCAGAGGCGGGTTCTAAATGGTCCTGCCCAGGAATTTTTAGCTGAACCTGAAAGTGCTGGGGACCCACTGGGAAGTATTTTGAGCAAAGTAGTAACAAGTCCTCATTGTAATTTGGGGGAAATTGCTTTGAGTTCTGGGTGATGAATGGATTACGGAGGAGCAAGATAAGCTATAAAAACTGGTACAGTCTATGGGCAAGAAGAAGTGAGGCCCGAACTGGGCGGGGTGGGGGGGCAGTGGGAGATCTTGGAGGTATTAAAAACAACACTGGTACAACCTTACCCAGGTGTGCGCTGTGACAGTTGTACTCTGGGTAGTGAGAGGGGATGGTGGATTTGAGAGGCCCGATGAAGACCACTGTCCCCCTGGAGAGGCGGGGGGTACCCAGGACAAAGTTCTGAACTTGGTGCTGGTGGGCCAACCCCATGCACCTGCCCCCTGCCCCCCATGAGGGTTAAGCTGAGGAATCCAAGATTTCCTAGTGCAGCGATGGCTGGGAGAGATGAGTGTGGTCAGTGTGCAGAAGGAGACCTCAGTCTAACTCTTTATGAGGCAAAGGGGATCACCTCTGGGTTTTGCTTTCCTCATCTGGCAAGCGGGGGATTTTGGGGGCAGGACACTCCTTACCCTTTCTAAGCTCTAAGGCATTGGAAAGTGTTTATAAATGAGAAGGTGACATTTGTTCAAAGTGTTGTCAGCAGTTAGTGTCATGTCTTGCCTTCAGATCGGGTCATAGGGGTCCCCAGGCCCTGGTGGGCTCCTGAGTCTTGGACCTTGGGGCCGAGGAATATGGGTGCTGCTCTTTCCTCTAAAGGGAGATGGGGGAGCAGAGTCTGGTCATGTGGAGGCCACTGGTGAGGGACAGGTACAGGGGTAGGGAGGGGAGGTGGGGCAGTCCTAGCAAAGGGGTGAATGTTGGACGTGTGGAGGCAGAAGTGCTGGAAAGAGGTGCCTCGGAGATGGGCCTTGGGTTACGTCATGGACCTCTGGGAGGGGGTCAGGCATGATAGGATAAGGCAGCTGCCCCGCTGTCGGTGGACTTGGTTCCCAGGTGATGCAGGTGGAAGCGGCCTGAGGTCATTGAACTGGGCTGTTCTTACCAGGGCAACCCTGAGGTACAGTTCTTATAATGTGGGCAGCAGGGAGGGGGTGACCTAGAAGTAATTCGTCTTGCACTTTTGAATATTTCCCACTGTTTCCCCCCTTGCTTGAGAGCACAGGTCTATCCGTAGGAATATCTATTAGTATTTTCCAAATAATAATTTAAGAATTTCTCTGGAATGATGGCCCGTCCTTTCCCCCTCGCTCCTCTGACCCCTGTCCTAGGACTGAGGGCCGCAGTGTTTGGGAGACCAAGGTCTAAAGGTGCTAGAGCAAAAGAGGTAGAAGGGGCAGGGCTCGGAAGAAGGGCTGTAGTGGGAGGTGCGCGGGACCCCTGATCCAGTGCTGAGTGCATCTGGGGGAAGCTGGAAGGATGGAGGGTTCTGGGGGAGCAGGACGGGTGAGGGGAGAGGAAGATGGGGTGGAGGCCCTGGAGGGGGTGGGGAGTCCTGTGGGAGGCCTAGAAGGACCTTGGGCGTGCTCGTGCTTGGGTGAGGGGAGAAGGTGGGCCTCTAGGTGGTGGTGGCAACACTTCCCTGGTCTGAGCTAGGGCATCTGGGCCTGCTTGTTTGTCTGTGGGCCCAGGGGCCATGTAAGATGGGAAGCAGGTCTCCTGGGGCCCCGGTGGCAGCTGCACTGTGTTTCTGATAACATTTTAAAGCCACTGGTATGTGTGTCCTCAACGAGAGGAAGGTTGGAGGTCTGGTATGTCCAGGGACATGACAGAGGACACACTGCCTCCTTCCCCTCAGTGAAGCTGAGACTTTGAGCCTTAGGCCAGCAGAAGCATCCAGAGCTTCGAGTCCAGCCCCCCTGCCTGGCGCTCAGGGCCCCCAGCCTCCAGCCCTGCTTTCCTTACCACCGTCCACTCAGCCCCCTCCACCCCTACCCTGTTAGGCACATGCATGTAGACCCCCGCCCCCCCAGGGCTGTTGAGGGTCCAGTGACCTATACAGGGAGCTGTGTGTGGCCTTGAGATGGTCCCAACAGGAAAGTCCACACACACCCTCTTCCTTCTGCCAGGCTCGCTCACATCGGGGAGCAGAGTTTGGGGTGACTGTGTAGGTGCTGGGGGCCCCTGAAGATTCCGAAGCAGCTGGGGCACCTAACAGGTGCCTGTCCCCCCATCACACTGCCTCGCTTCCGGCTCCCTGAGTTCCCTTTCTTGGAGCAGGGGACAGCTGGGAGCGTAGCGGAGTCCCGCGCAGATGCACGTTCCCGCGTCTCGGGTGCACCGCTAGTGTCGTGCTCCTGTGGCTCGTGCCTGCACGCGCTGGTGTCTGTGGGTCTGCAGGTGGGTCTGTGGGTTTCTGAAGGTCTCAGCTTCTCTGTACTTTACATACGGTTTTGCAGCTCTTCCCTCATGTAGGAGCGTCTCTGTGTTTTTGCCGCTCTGAGCCTTGCTTTCCTTAGCTGTGCTAGACGTTAGCTAGGATTGTTTCCGGATGTGTCTGTGTGTGCGTTTAGCGTTCACACCCGTTTCTTCTCAGATGCCCATCACTGCATACTGAACCTGAAACACCACTGACGGTGACCACAGTTGGGTTCCCAGGCGGAAAACACCATCCCCCGGCCCTCGATGGTTGTCATCAGTAACCAAGGACTGGGGCCAGGGGAGCCCTCTCTTCACTCCTCCACTCACTCACTCACTCACTCACTCATTCATTCTACAGATACACCTTGGAGATAGCACAGGTTCGTTTCCGGACCCCTGTAGGAAAGCAAATACTGTGCTAAAGCGAATCAAGTGGATTTGGGGTTTCTCAATGCATGGGAGTTTTATTTACACGATACAGTATCTGATGCGTGTGCGACAGCCGTATGTCTACACCAACAACGTACATGCCTTCGTTAAAAAATACTTTATTGCCCGAACGTGCTGTCCATCGTCTGGCCTTTCCACAGGTCATAATCAGTGATCACAGATCCCCCTAGCAAATATAGTAATAACAAAAAAGTTTGGAATAGTGTGAGAATTGCCAAAATGTGACACAGTGACAGGAAGTGAGCAAAGGCTGTCGGGAAAAATCGTGCCAGTAGACTTGCTCCACGCAGACCGGCCACAGACCTTCAGTTTGTAAAGAAAATGCAGCATTTGTGAAGTGCAAGAAAGCCGGGTGTGGTTGTGAACGGGGCCAGGCCCCTGTCTGCCCGGAGCCCATGGTCTAGCTCAGCGCTGTCCCATGGGGCTTTAGGAACCTAGGAATGTCCTCGGCTGTCCTTGCGGTAGCTTGGGCTCCATGAGGCCATTGAGCGCTTGAAATATTGCCAGGAGTGATGGAGAATCTGAATTTAAAAGTTGACTTATGTAAATTTGAATAATCACATGTGGGTATAGAAGCCAGCCTCCCGAAAACAAGGGATGGGTTAAGGTTTGGTAAGTCCTGTACTTTCTTCTAGGAGGCGACATGGTCCCCGAGAAGGAGCTCTGGTGGGGCCAGGTTGACCCCAATTTGGTTCTGGCTCTCTTTCTTACCAGCCGTGTGACCTTGGGCAAATGGTTTAACTTCTCGGAGCCGTGGTTCCTCCGCCATAATCGGTTGTGAAGGAGGAAATGGGCGATGCCTGCTGAGTGTTTGGTGCGCAGCGGTACTCAGTGGCTAGGGACTCTCTCCCCGTCCGTGAGCAGCCTTCCTTCCACGGCCAGATCAATATCAAGATCTCAGGGCTGTCCCCCATGTCCCTCAGTAAGTGAGGTTAGGAGTGGCAGAACCTGGGCCCCTAGAGAGCACTCTGAGAGCACCCTCCCCCCCGGCGTCAAGCCTGAGTGGGGCCACCCACTTACAAATGCTGTCCTGAGCCACACTCTCGAGTCTGGGTCCCTGGACATCTGACCTGTGTGAGCCAGCCCGGTGGGTCAGGGCAAGGAGATGAGAAGCAGGGCCTGCCTGCTGGGAACCAGGAACTCCCGGGGGGCGGGGGGGGAGGCTGGGGGATGGGCCACGCGCTGTGGACAAGATGGGGTCAGACCAGCTGAGGGGTGGGAAAGACGTGGCTATTGGAAAGGTGGGCCATTGAGGAAGCACGGCGGCCTCGCTGGTGTGGCAAAGGCGATCAGCTTGATGTGGAAGGAGCACTTGGGGAAGAGGACCCCCTGCCTGCGGTTTCCTGTGGAGGCAAGGGGGCTGCTGGTGTAGGGGAACAGTGGTGACTGTTGAGGACCTGGGGGTGGGCCTGGTGGGAGCTCGTGGCTGAGGAGGGCCTGAGAGCTGGGCCTGTGGGCCGTGGTTTGGGGTGATGCTACCCCTCCCAGCCTCAGCTCCTGGTGGGGGCATGGGGCCAGTCCCTGCTCCACCAGTGACAAAGGACACATGAGCTGTCATCCATTTCCCCTGCCCTGCCTGCGGCCTGCTCTGTGAAGAAGGTTGTGCGTAGCTGGTGGAAAAGTTCCAGGGGCTTGTGGTCGGGAGGGTGTGGGGAGACAGGAACACGTCCCTATGCTGCCCCTCCTGTCTGTGGCCTTTCTCTGCGCCCCAGCTGCTGTCCGCTCCCCTCCCTGCCCCCAGGATTCTGCTTGGAGCAAAGCTGCTTTGTTACCTTCCGCTGCCCACAGACCTCACCACCTGCTGCCGGGCACAGTCCTCCCTTTGTGCAGGCTGAGAGGTTTGTGAGCAGCTGCCCCCTCGCCCCCCAGCCTCTCTCAGAGGGGGCTCCCACCCCAACTGCAGCCTCACCAGTGTGGGCAGGCCCAGGCCCAGAACCAGGTGCCGGGAAGGGGGAAGTGACCAGGGCCTTGTCCCAAGACCCAGCCCCTGTGTGTGTCCCACTCTCCGTAGAACTTGCTGGGCCAGGAGGGGAGAGGTCGCTGGAGATGGGAGTGAGAGACCAGGCAGCCTTCAGAGACTCAGTGTGGGCTGGCTTGGCCCTGTTGCCTTCTGTGTCAGCAGGGGCATTTTGCTGGGCAGCCTGCGTGCCAGGCCAGGTCGGGGGAGCCATGGGTCAGGGGGTCGGTGAGTGGCAGCCAGAAGGGGCCTGCAGGGAGCATAGAGGGCAGAGGCAGAAGAGGGAAGGGTGGCCTGGCTGACCTGCAGACACCTGGCCACACGCACACACTCCCCTCTGTCCAGCTTTCTTGGGATTTTTACCTATAGGACACCTGCTGTCCTGTCTTCTAGAGGCATCTCACCTGAGCACACAGCTGGAGGTGCCCTCAAGACATGGGGGCCTGCCCCCCATTCCTGTCCTCTGTGCCTCTCCTGTCCCCTGCCCTCTCATTTCTTACTTCTTCTCCTTGGGCCCACGGGGGTCCCCTCCCCTCTGTTCCCATTCCTGTGCTGACTGGGACCACCCTGAGCCCTGGTGTGGCAGGGACAGAATACCCCGGGACACAGAGAGCTGCTCTGTAGCTCGCTGTGAATTACTCACCGGGAATTGAAGCCTCCCTGCCACCAGAGCTGATTTGTATGTCGTAATACCCCTGGGAAGACAGAATGGATCAAGTAGGACCCATCTGATTGGGCTCAAGAGGCCAATTTTTGTGTTGTGTGGGTGTTTTGTGAATAAGGTCAAGGCCCTGCCCTCTGTCCTCACCCTGAACTGTGGCCCCGGCATCTGGACCCTCTGAGTTTTCCTGAATTAAGGTGGCCTCCCCCTTCGCCAGTCCTTTGAGCCTCTTTAGGAGGACATCGAATCTCCAGTGGGAGAGAGGCCTCCCCAAGGCGTTGGACACACAGTAACCTGGCGGGAAGAGGTGGCATCAAGGCCCTCCTGCTGGGCCTTTCCCTCCCCTCTTCTCCCTGCCTGCTTTTTCTCTGCACCACAAGCAGCTTTTAGCTTCTGTAAGAAACCACAGTAGGGGTGCAGAGCAGACCCCTGGTGGGGAAATAGAATTGAGAACAAAATCTCCTCCCAACTCTGGAAAGCTCCCCACAAAAGGAAGAGAGAAAAGTTTTTTTGTTTTTTGTTTTTTTAAATCAAATAAGTATGAAAGCAGATAGAAATGTGCACAAGAGATTAGGAAAGCAGGAGGACGTGTATCCCCCCCCGCCCCGCCCCTGTGACGCAGCCTGCCACCAGATCAAGCAGAACTCGTCCTCAGGCAAGAGGACTCCCCCGATGGCACCATTTGTCACCCGGAGTGCATCCTGGCCATGGGGTGGCCGCCAGTGTTTGCTAATTGCCTTTCTCCCAAGGAGCAGTGCGGCCTCTATCCTTATGACGGGAGATGGCTCTGCAGCCCGGAGCCGGGTGCCCTGGAAGTCAGCACCCCCCCGTGGGTCACCCTCTCCCTTGGTGTTTACATTCCAAGGAGGCACCTCCCAGGGCCTTGGGCAGAGGCCTGGGTGGTAAAGCTGGCAAGAGGCTTGTGTAGCTTTACAAACCTCTCAAAAAGAAATTCACGATGACAACTTTTCGCAAGAAATGCTCTAAAAGAAAGGGTCGGAGTTTCCCTTTTTCCCCAGGGAAAACGATTTCTCTCTTTTTAAAATTCATATTTGCCCTGATGCCCTGATCTTGGTAGGACCTAGATTCCTGGCGTGGGTCCCTGCACCCCCCCACCACCATAGTGGCTGTTGGAAGGGGACCTGGCAAAGGGGAGGGGGGATGCCCTTGGGATGGGGTTTCTGAGGGCCTGAGGTGGAGGGCAAGAGCAGACAGCTTTCTGTGAGGTGGCGGGGAAGAGAGCCCCGAGGTACCTGGAGGAACCCCTCGGTAGCATCAGGGGGAGCTGAGCACCTGGGCTGTGGGGGACACTTGCCGCAGATCCTCACTTGGGCCTTGGCGAGTGTGGGCACGCAGGGGTACAGGTGTGTGAAACAACCTCAGGAGAGGCAGCCCACGGCACCAAGTGCAGAAGATGATGCCCCTGCCCCCCACGCCAGTTCAGGTCAGCGGCCCAAGCGTCAGGCCACACACCACCACCGGAAGCGCCCTTGGGGGCGGGGGCTGTCTCCCAGGCCCGGGGCATTCAGCAGTGAGGTGACAGGGGGTATGCGGACAAGTAAATACTGTGTCAGGTGGCGAAAAGCGCTGCGGCGAAATACGAAGTGGGGTTAGGGTTGTGACAGGGAGGGCCACTCGGAGGAGGTGGCATTGAGGCGGAGACTGAAAGGCGAGGGCCATGCAGGGATCTGGGGAAGAGCCTGCCCCCCGCCCCCCCAGCTGACCTGTTCCGGACAATGAGCCAGTTAGGACGTGTCCAAAACCTTGAACATTAAAACAAGGAAAAAAGGTGAGCCCCGGATGGATGAACTCTTCCCTGGGGTCTCCCAGATGGCCTGTGTGTGATCTTGCGTGCAACAGGGACTGGAGGGGACCTTGAAGGAGAGGGGCTGGTGATTTTGGAGGGACAGCCCTGCCTTTCCGGGCATCTCCACAACCACTCAGGCGGGTCTCCAGGCTTAGCTGGGGTGCATCTGTCACCCCCGCGGGCGTGAGGCTGTGGTCTGGGAGTTGGAAGAGCTGGGGCCTCCGGGGCGCCACCATTCAGCTGCCTCTGTGACTCGAGGCATGTCAGGGGCCCTCCCCGGCCTCAGTTTCGTCCTCCTAAAATGGGAATAATGCCTGTTTGACCTGCCTAGCAGGTATGTGTGCAAGTTTACAAAAGCCCCGAACTTTCGACCAAGGTCGGGGACAGAGAAGCTCTTGATAAAGAGGGAAAATGTTCTGTGAGATGGCGGGTGGGGGGACATTTGTTCCTTGTCTCACTGGCTAGCTCTCCTTCCTCTGCCCCCTTCTCCCCCACAGAGAGCAAGGCAAGCGCTGGTGCCCGGGAGGCCTCCGCCGATGGAGTGTGGCCTGGCTGGTGCGAGCACAGGTAAGGGAGTGCAGGGACAGGTGGGATCCCGCTGCGGCCTCCTCTGCCAGGCCTGTCTTCCCCGCCCTGTCCCCTGTCCTCCCCCTGAGTGTGAGGTGCTGCCCTCACTAGGAGCCAGTGCGCTGCCGAATTGCAGAACGTGACTAGGAGGTAGAAGGTCGTGTTGAAGAAGGCAAAGAAGACAGACTTCGGGAGCTAAGAAAATGACCAAAGGCCATGGGGCCTCGCTAGGCAGAGGGAGTGTGTACACCTGTGCAGAAAGCCAGGCCGGGAGGGCAAGGGAGGCATTTGCTAACTGTGGGCAGTCAGGCTGATCTAACACTGGAAACCAGACTTCTGAGTAAGACGGTCCCTGTTGGGTTTTGATCAGGAAAGTGCCTTTGGTTTGGTCCATGGAAGCTTCCTGGGGTCACTCTGAGTTCATGGGCCGTGCGGAGGAAACTGCCAGGCAGGTGCTGCTGTGAGCGGACAGGCCTGTGCTCTGGGCACAAGGCCCCCCAGCCCCCAGCATCGTTGGCCCCCTCAGCACCCTGCTGCCCAAAGGCTCTGGGCCTGGGAGAGGGGGCAGGGCCCGTCCCTGGGAATGCTGCACCTCGGCTCAATGACTCTGGTTTCTTTACTTCCCCTCCCCTCCAGGGGCCTTGCCCCATGGGCCCCAGAGCCCCAGCCTTCCCAGGATAGTCATCACAACGAACCCAAGATGGAGACAAGCATCAGGCAGTAGGGTAACAAGGGAATGAGTCATCGAGCTCAGCGGGGGCGGGGCAAGACATAGACATCGTGCATCCTGGGGGCCAGGTCCTGACACAGACTTCAGGGAGCATAGTCAGCCCCGCTTCCCAGGCCAGCTCCCCACCACTGCCATGTCAGTTTGAAGCCTGGGAACCCCTGGGGTATATGTGTGTGAGCGAGCGAGAGAGGCTAACGTTACCATAATTACAGTACAACAAGGACAGGTGGCTCCAGACGTTTGAGCAGAAGGAACTTTTTCCCAGGGAAACGCAAGTAGACTCCTGGTTCAGGCATGAGAGATGGGGTCAGCTAGCGCCACTTCCCCACCTCTGGCAGCTTCTAAGTTGCTGGTCTTAGGGAAGAGGTGGAAGAACACTGGCTTTAACCCTAGAGGATGGAGGCAGTGGGGTGCTGGGCGCCCCTGGGGTCGTGGTGGCTGCGTTCTTGCCAGCTCCGGGCCTTCCACCGCTCCCAGCACCTGCCGGCCAGCCTTCCAGAGGGAGGGAGGGACTCTTTCTGGATGGCCGAATTTTTCAGATAATTATGAGCTTACTTCTTTTAAGCATCTTTTAATTTCTATTTATTTTATGTGTTTTTTCTTATTGTGGTGAAATATACACAATGTGAAATTGACCATTTTAACCAAGCTTTAATGCAGGAGCCAGTGGTATAAGTACTTTCACATGGTTGTGCAAGCACCACCACGATCTCTAGGACATTTCCATCGCCCCAGAAACTGTCCCCATTGAGCAGTAGCTCCCCATTGAGAACCTTTGTGTTTTATCTGAACCATTTAGAATTTTTTTAAATTTTATTTATTTATTTGATAGAGAGAAATCACAAGTAGGGGGGGGGGGGGGGGGGACGGGGCGGGGAAGCAGGTCCCTGCTAAGCAGAGAGCCCGATGCGGGGCTCGATCCCAGGACCCTGAGATCATGACCTGAGCCGAAGGCAGAGGCTCAACCCACTGAGCCACCCAGGCGCCCCACCATTTAGAATTTTTTTTTGAATTATCCTTTTTTATGATGACAGAGGAGCTGAACCTTTGTTTTAGGACTCCTTCCGCAGGCAGGCCAAGGTCTGTTTTCCTTGTATTAATACCTGAGCCCCGAGGGAAGGTATCCCTAAGGACCAGAGTCCCCATGCACACGTGTCAGAGGGGCCTACACACACACAACCCAGTCACTTGTGTCTGCTCTGGGCCTGATGGCAGTGGACAGGAATGTTCTCTGGGCTTTCAGCCAGGCCCATCTTTTTGGCTAGAGATGGCGAGCCTTCCCAGCCATCAGCCACCACGATGAACATCAAGGTCAGGTTTAATCAGAGCAAGGCAGCAGTGACTTTTGTGGGGCTCTGGGACATAATTGGGAGCCTGTCACTTGGGAACAGTGATGCCCTGCTCACCTGAGTGTATTTTGGGTTCACTCCCCGACTGCTAGTGTGGACACCTAGCCCGTTAAGTACTTGCTCTGGCCAACATTTCAGGGCATCTAAGGAAACCCGCTGATAGTCAAGCACACTCATTACAGTTGGGTATTCAATTCCTGCCAATGTGCAGTTTGAATCACCACTTTGATCTTCAGATGATGACTCCTGCTAAAATGATTTCTCACAACCAAGCACCTGGGGAGGCCTCCCGGGGGTAGTTTTGCCGGGAGGAAAACTGGCCCCTCACAGGTACTTCTGAGCCCCCACCCTACCACCCCATCCCTGTGGCCACCCCATCTTCCGTGTCCCCGTGGTGGCCAGTGAGGCTGTGGAGGGGGTGCTGGGCTCTTTGGCCCCAGAACCCGCCAGGTTCTAAGTGAGGTTTTCTTTTTATTTCTTAAAACATTTTGAAGATTTTAAAATTCTAATATTTGAATATTCTCAAAAAATTTGAACAATGCAGATATTAAGATTTTAAACTTCTAATATTTGAATATCCTTATACAAATTCAAACAATGCAGATAAAGTGGGGGTCCCCTTGGCTTCTCCCATCTAGCCCTTTATTGTCCCCATTGTCTGCAGGGCGCCCACTGCCAGGCTTCCGTGTGGGTCGTCTGGAGTGTGCATATGTCTGTACGTGGAGAGCTAGCGTGTTATTTTTCATAAATTGGGTCAGACGACTGATCGTTGTTTTCCAGGTTTTTTTTGGTTTGTTTTAACACGTTTTGGGAATCTTCACATCTGCGTATATATGGCTCTTCGGCGTTTTTCTTAGTTGCCGCCTACTGTTCCTTCTTAGGAAGGGAGAGATCATTTTGTGGAACTGTTACTGATGGTAATCAGACTGGCCTCCGGCTTTTGCTAATTACAGCTAACACTGCAGTCACAACTTGTGGACATTCCTCTGTGCAGTCCTATGTCCGTGTTTTATTAGGATGAACACCCGGAGGGAAACTGTCGGGTGGAGGAAGTGGAAGTTTCGATATATTTGTAGTTTTAATAGGCATCATCAAATTGTTCTTCAAGAAGTCGGAAATAGCTCATGCCCCAGCACACGCGCGTGCACACTTTTTCTCCACCGTAGTTTCTGGGTGCTGGGACACCTGTGTGCAGGTTTCTGTGTTGACAGAAGTTTTCAGCTTCTTGGCGAGATTACCCAGGGGAGTGATTTCTTATCGAACGGAAAGAGTACGTTTCATTTTGTCGGAAACTGCCAAACTGTCTTCCAAAGGGGCTGCCCCCTGCGGCTTCCCCAGCAGTGGTTCCTGACGGTTCCTGTGTCTCCACATCCTCGACAGCATCCAGTGCCAGCAGCGATCTGGGGTTTGACCGTCTTCATACGTGTGTAGTGGCAGTGTTTTAGCTTGCACTGTTGTATAAGCCAGATTCTTCCTTTCTCATTTTTAGAATTTTCTGGACAGCGTATGCACGTCAGAAACTTTGTGATCCACTTAATTAGGATTACACTGAATTTAAACATTGTTTTGGAGTGAAGAGCTTCCTTCCTTCTCTAGGAATGTGATGTAGCTGCCCTTTTAGTTACATTTTCTTTATCCTTCCCATAACGCTTAATAGTTTCCTTGCTATAAGTTATGTATGTGTGTTAGGTCTATTCCCAGTTATTTGTATAGCTTTTATTGCCATTTTTTTTAAAGTTACGAGTTTTTATACGTTTTTTATCTGGCAAGCTAGCTGAAACTTTTTTTTAAAGATCAGTTTATTTATTTTGGGGGGGTGGTGAGGGCAGTGGGAGAGAGAGAATCCTAAAGCAGACCCCCTGCTGAGCATGGAGCCCGATGCAGGGCTCGATCCCAGGACCCTGAGATCATGACCTGAGCTGAAATCAAGAGTCCACCACTTAACCCACTGAGCCACCCAGGCACCCTGTAAAACTATTTGATTTCTAATATTTTGTCAGTAGATTCTCCTACACATTCTTTGTTAATAATTATCTGCAAATGACACTTTATTTTTCCCTCCCAATATTTATATATATTTTTCTTTACTCCCCCATGCTTTGGCTAGTGCCTCAAGGACAGTGTTGAAGAGTGGCAGTGACCATGAGCGGCACCTTGTTCCTAACCTGAATGGGCTTCTAATCCCTTCCCTTGGGCTATAATATCTGCTGGGGTTTCTAGTATAGGTTCTGTGTCAGCCTGAGAGAGTTTCCTCTTAGGCCTGGTTTGCTGAGAACTTACTTCTTCCTCCCTCTGTCCCTTCTTCCTTCTCTCCCCCAGAAATGATGTTGGATCAAAAATACAACATTTTTACATAGATTGAGATTGTGTCAGGTTGTTCCTGTTTAGAAAGTCAATGTCATGAACATATTGAGCCATCTTTGCTTTCCTGGGTAAGGGCCCAGCAAGGTCATATGTTGTTCTTTTAATGCTGCTGAACTTGCTTTGCCAATGTTTTGGCTTGTTTGTTTTTGGTGTCGGCTTTCAAATGCTAAACCTATAATTTCCTGCCCGCTCTGCCCTAGTCTTGTTGACACTCGATCATGCTAGCTTGTGGGCTCCCCCCCTCCCCCACAGTCACTGTAAGCTTGGGATAATGCTTCCCTTGGAGTTTTAGTAAAAATTGTTCTTTTTTCTTAAAGATTTTATTTATTCATTTGACAGCCAGACATCACAAGTAGGCAGAGAGGCCGGCAGAGAGAGAGGGGGAAGCAGGCTCACTGAGGAGCAGAGAGCCCCATGTGGGGATCCCAGGACCCTGGGATCATGACCTGAGCCAAAGGCAAAGGGTTTAACCCACTGAGCCACCCAGGTGCCCCTGTA
>PISX010026787.1:0-23915 GCA_004024625.1 Mellivora capensis | reverse complement strand
CCTGCCCCCCACCCCGCCTCAAAAATAAGCACTCCAGGCAACTACCTCCCTGTCCTGCCCGCCCCACTGCACCGCCCCCGGAATCTGCGGAGGCTGCCAGAAAGCCAAATGCAATGACACTTAGGGTCTTAGAGGCCTCAACTTGTACCTGTCATTAGATGCAGGCTCAAATCCTAGCCTCGAAGACCATGGCAGTCACAGCCTGCCAGTCCCTAGTTTAGACAGCTGCTTTAGAATGTGCCACCCCCAGACCACAGAGTCACTGCTTCCCGGGACTTAAGTCTCCAGACTGGCCAGGCAGGTAGCTGGCTCCAGAGCTCTGAGGTCCCAGGCAGGCCTGGGTGAGATTGCCTGGGGGCTTAGGGCTGGGAGTGCCTGTGTCTGTCTGGGTCCCACCTATTCAGGGGTAATGGAGAGGGGCGTGAGAGTGATGGGGAGGCCTGATAGCCCATTGAACACGCAGCTCCCAGGAGACCGCTGCAGAGAGGGGCGGAGCCCAAGAGAAGGAACCGTGGCTAGGCTGTGTGGGAACGACCAGAGGGCAGAAGGCCCAGCCTCCCGGGATCCTTCAGAGCCTGGGACCCAGGAGCACCACAGGTCCCAGGCTGCAGGCAGTGAGCTGGGAAGGGCTGAGGACCCTGGGCTCCCAGGTCTCAGCTGGCTGAGCTGTCACTGGGCATGGGGTGGGAAAGAGTTTTCCACCCTGCTCCCGGAGGTCCACGGGGTCTCAGAAAGGCAGGGGTCTGTCGCGGGGCCTAGTTATGGGATGGTGAGGGGGTCGGGGTTGCCTAGGGAGAAGGGACGTTATCTTAAAACCACCATCTGCATCAGTGAGGCTGAGTCAGGGGAAATTTTGTATCCCCCATATCAGGGAACTCACAGAATAGCATATGATCCAATCTCCCCTCCCACAAGGTATGGGGGAGCCCCTGATTTCTGCTCAGGGTAGTTCCATCCTAATGGCCCAGAACTTGAGCGGTGCCTCTCTGCAGCGATCCCAGCAGCATTTAGAGGTTCACCTGCAGTGGGGTGAGCAAACTGGCTCCCTGAACAGCCTGGGGCAGAATCGCAGCTGGGCTTCACTCTCAGCTGCATGACCTCGAGCAAATCATTCAACCTGTCTGACGTCATCTGTAAAATGGGAGTGACTGTCCTCCTGCAGGGGGTTGTCCGGAGGAATCAGTGAGACAGCAGAGTCAAAAGCCCAGCCCTTTGGTGTAAACTGGGCAGTGGGCACAGGGGAGGCTAACCTTCAGTGACCCACATCCTCTTCCCAAGCCTCCCAGATCTGGGTGTGGCGGGGGGGGGGGGTGGGGGGAGGGATGTCCCTTGGTCTCTTTCTGTGAAAATCTGCTCTTCCCTGGGAGTTTAGCATCATAACAAGTCTAAATTTAAGTTAACTCAAATTAAACAAACTTAGAATTCAGGTACTCTGTTGCATTAGCCACATTTTAAGAGCTTGAGAGCCACGGGGGCTTAGTGGCTATCGCACTGGACAGGGCAGACATAGAACACGTCCACCATTCCAGAAAGCTCGACTGGGCAGCACTGGCCTCAAGGCAGGAGACAGCTCCAGGTTGGGAGTTAGGAGATCTGGGTTCTAGTTCCAGCTTGGAATTGGTTCAGGCTGTTTAAACAAGTCCCTTTCCCTCTCAGAGCCTCAGTTTTTCCATCTGTGCAGCCTATCCCACACTCTGAGCAAGGCAGAGGACGGTCAATGTTTGATGAAGACCTTTTGATTGATTCTATTGCCCCACTGCCTTGGATCAGGCCCCTGTGGAAACAGGTGTGTAGGCGGAGCCCTGCTAATGTGGAGGCTGAGGGACCCACCTGCCCAGTCCCAGGCTCCAGCAGCTCCAGAAAATACTCCGTGGAGTCTCAAGTTTGTCAGGCGAGCCTCCCTGAGTCTCAGCGTCTCAGACCATCTCCAGGTCACCAAAGCCGGAGCCAGGGTGCAGGCCTCACTGAGGGCCAACGTGTATCTTTCCATAGACTTACGCGGCCCTGAGAAGCCCGCAGACCCCAAATTCATCCCTCCTGAAGCAGGCAGGGCCTCCAAGAGGAGGCAACCTCATGGAAGGCAGCCCGAAGGGGAGGGGAGGCACAGAGTGGAGAGTCAGAAATGCGATATCAGCACTGCCCGGCCTCCCCACTTCCTCTCTTGAACGGATCACATCCTGTTATTGTGTGGACAGAGAAGGCCAGGGGCTGGGGAGGAAGGCAGGGTTCCGACTAAGTGAGTGCGGAGGGAAAGGAGGAGATGGAGGGAATGTCACAGTGGGCATCAGGTTACCCTGGCAGCCTGGGGTCGCTTCAGGGAGGGAGAGGCCAGGACGTGGGTGGGGTAAGCCAGGAAAGGCAGCTGGGCCACAAAAAGAGTCTGACTTTTGGAGTCAGACGTACCTGGCTTGAAGTTCCAAGACTGACACAGATTGTACTGCTGTGCGACCTTGGGTAAATCACCTACCCTTTCTGAGCTTCAGTTTTGTCATCTGCAAAGTGAAGCGACTAATTCTCATCTCCCTGGGCTGGCATGGGACTTCAAAAGAACCTACGTTGAGTGCTTGTGTTTTATAGAAAGAGCCGTTATTATTGCTAGAAATGGGGTTGGGATAGGGTTATACCTGGGGATGGCAGAAGAGAGAAAGAGGGTAGGGGGGGAGTGGGAACATTAATCATTCCTCTGGACCTGAGGCATGCTGGCCAGTGTGGGGGAGCTGGCAAGGGGCTTCCCTTGTCCCCGTCTGTCAGGAGCCCAGGGGCTCAGGGGCTCGGAGCCTGGGTGGAGAGTGCATGGAGGGGAACAGGTACAGAACCCTACTACCCCAGAAGAAAGTGTTGGGAGAGAGGAGTCCAAGGGCCAGGGGAGACCCTGGAGGCCCAGAGTACATGTTTGCTGAATTGGAAAGAACCTGAGGTGGAGGCTGGGGAACGTTTCTTGAAGAATGCCACGTCCTGTAATCCAGGTGCCTTTGCAGGGAGGCTCAGCCTGTCTCTAGCCCCGGGCATCTCCTCTCAATGGCGGATGCGAATTGCTCCAGCGATGCTGGTCCTCCCTCCTGGGGGCCCTACTCCTGCCCAGGCCACCAGGAATCAGACAGGGCCCTCTTTCTATCTTCTGCCATCCCCACAATCTGTGGCAGTCTTGGAACTTCAAGCCAGGAAAGTCTGACCCCAAAGCTCAGGCTCTTTTTTGCAGCCCAGTTGCCTTTCCTGGTTTATCCCACCCACGTCCTGGACTCTTCCTCCCTGAACCAACACCACGTCGACCGCCCTTACTGCCTGTCCTCAAGCCGAGCCCACTGGTCTGGGCAAGCTCCCCAGTGCCCACGCTCATTGTCCGTGGTCCTGGGCAGACTGCTGGACAAGCTGAGCTGTTAGCTTCCCTGCAGCACAGCCCAGGCCTATCTGCCCGCCGAATGCCAACTACTTATTGGCTATTTCTTCTTCCGCTCTTGAACATCAGTGAGCACTGGCTCTGGGCTCAGACCTCAATTCAAATCCTGCAAAATCTATGTGAAACCCCAGCCCCTCTCTAGGCCTCATTTCCTTCTCTGGACAACAGAGAGAACGTCTGGGGGATCCTGACTTACTTGGTTCCTTACTGTGACTCATGATGGCCGCTGCTGGACACTGTGTGCAGCCCCATGGCATGTCCTCAGTACACTGGACAGAGGCACTTACCTGACTTGCGTGGGGCCGTGGGGCCAGAGGGGGCACCTTCAGTTCTTTGCAAGTAGAGAAGGGGCAGTGGGCAGCACAAGGAGGCAAGGTTGCCATGAGGACTTGGATAAACAGCCTCCTGATCTTCACCAGCTGCTGGGGCCCAGCCCGGGAAAGCTCACACCCTACCTCCTCACCAACAGAAGCAACCGAAGGGGCAGAGCAGTCCATCTGTTCCTCAGCAACCCAGGACTGTGGTATTAGGTGGGGGTTGAGGAACATTGCAGGAGGGGTGTTCGTAGGGATGTTTTTAGGGATAACCCAGCCTCCCATCCACCCATCCCATCCCCCGTCTCTTCCATGCTGGCCTCAACGCTGAGCTAGGGCATTCCATACATCAGAACTTCTTCATACAGTAATTGTTGAATGGGTCCCGTGCCGGGTCTTCCAGGGGCCTCGGGAGGCCTAGAGACAAATGAGGCGTGGTCTGACCATTGAGGGGCTCATGTTTGAGTGGGAAAGCACACAAGGGGACAAACATTAGCCAGCACAGAGGGAAGGAAGGCCCCACAGTGTCAGGACAGTCTTCTGGATACTGGGGACAAGTTAGCCAGATGAATGGAAGATGGACACAGATGATAGCAACAAAAAGTGCAAAACTGGATGGTTAAGAAAAAAAAAAAACAAAAAACAAAAAGGCAGCAGGACAGAAAGGAGAGTCCAGCAGGAGCAGAGAAAACAAAGGGCAGAAGGGCAAGAACACGGTCCCTTCCCCGAGGTGGGCACAGGATGTCCTGGGAGGCAGGAAGCCTAGTCCTCCCCTGCTTGCCACTGTTGTCATCATTCCAGGGATGTGTGGCCCTGGGAAGACTCCCTTCCTCTTTGGGCCCCAGTCTTCCCACCAGGAGATGGAGACATTAGCCCAAATGATCCCCAAGGGCCTGGCCCACCTGGGCAGTCAGTAGCCTCACAGCCTCTGCCTGGTGGTCACAGAGTCAGCTCCTCCTGACCTCTCTGGAGGTGGACTGCCTTGCCTTCTCCTGGGAAAGGTCCTTCCGGAAATGGGTGCTCCTCCCTTCTCATTCTCCTCCCCTGATGCTCTTCTCACCAGAGCATCAGTGACCAGTGTGTTGGACTTGGCTAACCACTTCCTCAACTCCAAACCCCCTTTTATCATAGCCTCTGAAATTACTGTCCTGTGCACACACTCTCTCTCTCTCCCCGCCACCCTGCCCTCCTTCCCCCCCAGGACTAAGTCTCATCATCTTGTCCAGCCAAGGGCCTCCTTGCTCCGGGCCAGGGAGAAGCACACTTGGGAGTCTTCCAAAAGCCCAGAAGCTTCTCTCCGGCCCAGGGCATGATCCCAAGTTCTGCCAAGCCCTTCCAAGCCCTGGCCCTCCTAGCTACAGGTGGAAGCTTCCTAGGACAGGTGCCACCAAGATCCAAGCCTGGCAAAATGAGCAAGGCTGACCCCAGAGGAGCCAGGGTTATCCATGGGCCACTTGAGTTCCCTTCTGAGCGCATCTTTTTTCCCTAATACTAATCAGCTTCTAATTTGCTGTATCTTTACTACATCAACCCCATAATCAATGTATTTCATATGTTCACGTGTATCTGATCTGTGTGTTTATAGTCTCCCTGCTAGAATTCAAGCAACACAAGAACAGGGATGTTGATTTTCTTCACTGTTGGATCTCCAGTACCTAGAATAACACCTGGCCCATTGGAGGGGCTCAAAAAATATTAAATGAAATGTTAAATGAAAAATTAAATGAAAATTTAAATGAAAGAATTGGCTCTCCGTTGGAAATTCTGATCTACTGAGCTCCCTGAAGTTCCAACAGTCCATTTGCAGAACCCCACCCTCCCCTCCCACTCTACCCCTCACCTCCCCTCCCTGCCCAAAACCCGGAGTCCCTGCCTGTACGGGCCTTCCCATTCCTGAGCTTCCATTCACTGATCACTAACCCCAAAGCCTCAGCCTGTCCCCGAGCCCCACGTGAGTCCCGCACCCCAGACCCTAAAGAGCCAGGCATAAGAGAGGTAGCCTCCCTTTGAGTCATCAGGGCCCCTGGGATCCTGCTCTGCTGAGAACTTAGTCTGTCCTGAACCAATGATAAAAGCAACCGACCCAGCCTTGGGGGCTGAACCCAACGCATACAGGGGACCATCTGTGGGGTGGCCCCGAACCAAAAGTGTGGGTGCATGAGGCTAAGAAGAGTCCCCCTCTCTGAGGTCTGGCAGAGGGAAAAGAGGGTGGTGGGCGGGATCCCACCCCAAGAGGACAGCTGAGTTCTGGAGTTCCCTCCATTTAGGGAAAGACAGACTCTTACCAGGCCCCTTCCTTGTAATGTCCCAACTCCCAGGCGTGGGGGGTATAAGCTGCAAGGACAGAGTCCAAGCCCATCTGTAAAACTTTTATTTAGAAATCTTCCCAATATATCCTTATATATATACACACATCATCACCACAAGGGTTGTGTCGCTAAAGAGTCACGCCCACAGTGTTGGCCTCCGGGCTGTACAAAGGTCAAGGTACCTGGAGCGGTTACTCCTCTTCTGCAGAAAAATGCAGAGACCAACGCAACCCATCACGTACAGTACAACATAGACGGAAAGTGCTGGGCCCGCCCACAGGAACAATGCTCTATGTACAGGGGCAGGGGGCGAGCCTTGGTGGGGGGGCCACGTACCATCGGAATCACAAGTACGACCAGACCATCCCCAAAGGCCGAGATAGTTGTCGGCTGACTACAGATGCTGGGCCCTTTGCTCTGTTTTCGGAAAAGAAGAAAGGTTGTACCATCTTGTCGTTTGTCACCACCAATAAAAGCCTAAGAATTTTCCTGAAAAGATGCGAATCCCTCCAGTTCTTACAATCATCTCTGTTCTCGCTTTTTTCCTCCTTTACATCTTTTTCCCTTGGCACAGGTATTATTCTTGGAACGTTGCCATTTCTTCATAGGTGACGAGGCAGAGGAGGGAGGAGGGTGTGGTGGGTGGGGTGAGAGGGGTGCAGATGAACATTAAAATTTTGGATCTTCTGTCAGTCTTACAAAAACATGAGGCTTTGCCCATCCCTACCCAGGCCCGTTGCGGGAAGCTGTGTTATGTCTTACATATTCTCTGCCCATATCATTTTCCATTCTCACTCCTCTGCCTCTCCTTGGAAGGAGACACAAATGAGGTCAATCTGGAGAAATAAGGACAATCAGGATAACTCGGGCAAAAGTGGTTTGGAACCTAAATTACCCAGATCCTGTGCAGTCAGGCAGACTGGCCCACTGCCCAGGCCCCGGACTCAGGATGGGAAACCCCATTGCAGGAATGATGCCGAGGTCGAAAGAGTTCTTTCTGGTCTCAAAATGCTTCTACTTTCATGATTTCACTTGGAATGGAATCCATAGCCCTAGTGGACAGGCCAAGCCAGGGTATTTTATGAGAAATGGACACTGAGAGAGGAATAACTTATCCGCGTCATTCTGCAAGTCTGAGAGAAGAGGAAGCCAGAAGCCTGAGTTCCTGACAGAATGAGCGATCCGTCTCCTAAAACCTCTCCATCCATCCATACTGTGGCCACTGTTCACTCCCAAGTCAAATTAATCCACCGGGAAGCAAGCGCAGCTTTAGGACTGAGGATAGGAGCTCCCTCTTTACACAGATGGGATTCCTCACAGGAGCTTCCAAGCATTGGAAAGAAAACAAGCCTAATGTTCAGCAAAATAGGATGCTGGGGGTCTGAAATGGACAGAGAATCTGAGTGCTAAAGGATTACCACGTTGCTCCCCTACTCACAAACTGGACCTCACAACTTAAGAGGGAGGGAACAGAGCCAGGTTTGTGCCCTGTGCGCACAGGGCTGTGCTCAAGGCCCTTCACTGGGTGGGACTGTCTTCCCTCTAACCTCAAAGACGAATCCGGTGGGAGGTGGCTGCGGTGACTTGAGAGTTCAATGACACGTGTATAGGGCTTGTTCAGGGTTTGTTCCATGGGTGTAGAACGCATGTCACAGGCAGGCCTGGCCTTAAGAAAACCATGTCCCACCACCTGGATTGACACAAGAGATTAACAAGGGGCAGTGGTCCACTCTACAAAAAAATTCTTCACTTTACAAAAGGACTTGCGGTAGTATTTCTTTAAAAGATGAAGGATAAGGGTTCAATTTACAAAAATTTCATGTACAGCTCTCGGAGCGGGGCGCTCCTGTGGCGGTAAGCCAGCCTTCCGTACACACCCTAGATGACTGAGAGTTCTAGAATCCAGGGGCGCTGGAGATTCTGCTGCGTGAATGTGCACTTGTCTGGGTCTCAGCCAGGGCCTGGGCTCTGATTGGTTTTCCCCTGACCTCCAAGTGGGGCTACAGCCTGGGTCTTATCAAGACCTAAATATCCCACCAATAACTAAAGTCAAGCAAAAATCCCAAATGCCAGGAATTCGCAGGACAGGGTTTGTGCTTGGCTGCGTTCAGACCAGACAGTCAGCAGACGGACACCCTGGAGAAGAGCATCGGAGGACCCACAGACGGGGCTGCACATCCATGCTAAGCAGCAGCGCACGGCCATCGGCACACAGCCAATGGCTCGCCGCCAGAACAGCGGCGGGGAGTGGAGAGTACAGGCAGGCTGCTCTGAGACACCATCAGGATTCGAACCCAAAGCCCCAAAGAGCTCTGGTTCAATTTCACACTCATCATTCTCCCTCTCTCTGCCTTCGTGAGGCCTGCCAAGGCAGGCTCTCAGCTACAGACTCAGTCCCCGCAAGGATTAGGAAGGCAAGTCTCAGTGGGGAGAAAGCAGAGCTTTGGTCCCCGGGGCAAGCAGTTAGGGCTACTGGGTTTTCTGACCCTCTGGCCCAGCTAGTTGAGAGCAAGCTGTCCACTGGCCATCTTCTTCAACCAGGCCCTGTAGAAGGCACCTCGAGGCTTGTGACTGTCTACAGCAGCTGGCAAGCTGGGTGGACCAGCATGGGCCTGAGTGAAGATGGGACTCACCCAGAAATGGGCGGCGACTGGGTACCTATATATTTGGAGAGAGTGGCCACACAAGCCACACCAGCCAGCTTGGGAGGGGCTAAAGGCAAGGCAGAGGCTGCTGGATGCTGCCGGGGAGAGCTGACAACCCCAGGTCTTGGCAAATATAGGGCCCCCAAGCTCCAGCCCAAAAGCAGTGTCAGTCCAGCTTCTTACTAGAGAAGTCTCAGGGATTGGGGGAAGGGGGAAGACCGTGCCGTCTTCATAAAAAGTACCTACCACTTTGCTCCATTTTTCTGTTCTCCCACTGAGGCAGGAGTCAGGGAAGCTGCCCCAGGGGCAGTTAGGGCTCCACCAAGTTCAGACACCAAGGAAAGCTCATCGAGTCCATTGCCCTGCTTCAGAGCTGCCCGATCCTCACCCAACCTGCCTTGAAGCCCATGGGCCCGGCGGCCTGAGGGTGCCCTCCCGGCTGGTCCTGAACGGCCCCGGCCCCATCACCGAGGACCTGCTCCATCAGCGGCTGGCAGCATGGCGGGATGGAGGCTGCGGGCTGTGTGCTTGGGGGCTGGCTCTTCTGTGTAGCTGTCCGGGCTGGCCGCCCCATCCAGCGAGCTGCCGCAGCTGGAGTTCGGGGAGAGCACGTCCTGCAGGAGGTCATCAGGAGGTGCACCGCCCCCTCCCCCACCGCCTCCACCACCAGCCCCCACCACGGGGTCCTTGCCAGGCTTGGCCCGCTGGGTACCCTCCTCCTCCTGGTCATTGAGCAGCTTGGCCAGGAAGTTGATGTACTTCATGGCCAAGCGGAGGATCTCATTCTTGCTGAGCTTCTTGTCTGGGGGATGTGTGGGGATCAGCTTGCGGAGCTCAGCAAAGGCCCCATTCACATTCTGCTGCCGCCACCGTTCTCGGCTGTTGGTGAAGATGCGTCGCACTACTTTGGTGTGGGGACCTAGAGGTAGGAGAACAAGAGTTTAAAAAAATGAGACGGATGTCCCCCAAGGCACCTTCTCCTATATGGAAGAAGAGAAACTATCCTTTGGAAAACATGGGAAACCTAGAATGCCTTCTTGCTTTTTACTTAGAAAACTCCTGGAGCACCTGGGTGGCTCAGTTGTTAAGCCTCTGCCTTCAGCTCAGGTCATGATCCCAGGGTCCTGGGATTGAGCCCCGCACTGGGCTCCCTGCTCAATGGGAAGCCTACCCTCTCCCTCTCCCATGACCCCTGCTTGTGTTCCCTCTCTCACTGTCCCTCTCTGTCAAATAAAGAAATAAAATCTTTACCAAAAGAAAAGAAAACTCCTACTCAGCATTCAAACCCCCATTCATCTGTTTCCTCCACTCCGGGGGATTTCCCTCAACCCCTTCGGCCAGACCTCACCAACAACCATGGCCCTACAACTCCCTGATCTCCATCATCTTTTTTTTTTAAAATATTTATTTATTTATTTATTTGAGAGAGAGAAAGACATCATGTGGCGCACACGTGTGCACACATCCGACCAGGGAGGAGAGGGTGGGGCAGAGGAAGAAAGCGAGTCTTTTAAACAGTCCTGCGCTGAGCGTGGAGCCTGATGAGGGGCTCAATCTCACAACCCGGAGATCATGACCTGAGCAGAAACCAAGAATCAGACACTTAACTGACTGAGCCACCCAGGCACCCCTCTGTGACTTTTGACCATTAGTGTCTATGCTTATCTCCCTCTTGGGGCTGTGAGGCATTTGAGGACAGGGACCTTATGTCGTTCATTCATTGTGCCAAGAGGCCATACAGCCCTAGTGAGAAAGACAAACTCTGGACCCAGACTTTGTGGACTGAATTCCTGACTAGGACTCACTAGACAGTGACTCGGCGCAGGTTACTTAAATTCTCTGTGCTTTAGCTTCATCATCTGTAAAACAGAGATAATACAAGAGTGACTGAAATCATGAGACTGTCACATGGATCGAAAAACTGCCACAGGTAAAGTCCTTAATACAAACCTGCCTCAGATTAAACATTCAGTAAACGGCAGCTATCATCACCCACCCATCAGTTACATACTAATAACTGGGCACCGTGCTAAACACCGTGCCAGGCACTAAGGGAAATAGGGTCCCTGTCCTCATGGAGCATACATTTTAATGGTGATGACAGATGATGAACAAGTAGCAAACAAATAAAGAAACAGGAGGCCGAATGTAGTAACAGATGGAAAGGAGCCACTACGTTTAGCTGAGGTGGTTGGGGATGGCGTATTAGAGAAGGAGACATCTATAAGGTAAGAACCTGAGCTGAAGAAGAGCCAGCCAGGCCCAGGTAGGGAAGACAGAACACCATGTGCAAAGGCCCTGAGCTGGAAAATGGCCCAAGCCAACCTGGCTAATTAGTGTGGGTATGATCAGAGTAGACTGGTTCCAGGCCCCACAGGTCTCTGCAGTAAGTGTGGGGACTCTATTCTAAGAGTGATGGAAGACAGGCTAGGCTGATCATGCTGGCAGGTAGGGGGAATGGAGTAGAGAGCAGAGACAAGAGGGGAAACGACCTACCCTGTGGGCTCTCTCCCCAAGAAGAGAAGTGGAGAGATGGGCCATGCAAGGCTCGAAACAGGTATCTGAGGGCTACCTCAGTCTCTCCATATCTACTGATGACAGACTAGACTGAAATTCAGACTATATTCATGTTCTGAGCCTTGTGAAGCAGTGACAGACCCCAGTGTACATGTATTGAGCACCTATGGCATTCAAAGCACTGCACTCAAAGTCCCAGCCCAACCTGGCGTTCCCAAAGCCAGAGAAAACAGAAGGCCCTCCTGATGCTCCTGAACTCCTGGGCTGAGGCGGCCGCTCCTCTCCCCAACACTGAGGCCAGCCCAGTGCTGGGCTCCCAGCGGTCACCAGGAAGCTCCATGCACTGAAAGAACTCTCAGCCTGGGGATATTTGTTCACCCTCTTTGACCTCAGAAAGGGGAAGCTAAGGTAGGGGAAAACATGGATGCACACATGCATGTATATATACATATACATATACACACAAACCACCTCTCAGGGAGGACCATGTACCCCCTGCCTGATAGCCTCTGCAAGCTGATTTTCCAAACCCCAAGAGGCCCAGGACCCAGCTGACTCTTTGCCAAAGACCAGCCCCAGACTGGGAAAAAACAGCACACCTGCCAGCCGGCCTCCCCTGGGCTGCCTCCCGCAGAGGAAATAACTCTCTGTTCTCTGGCCTCCGGGCCAGACAGAGGGCTGTCCCTCAACTGTGACATGAGGAGGTCCATCCCTGCTTCATGGCTAATGCTGGCTGACCCAGAGGGAGCAACTAGGTGGGGAGGAGACGTGACAATTGCTGTCACGGCTACAGTGAGACAGAACTCCAAAAGGAGCACCTACCCCCAGCCAGGCCCTAAAAATACTTTACCCCATTGTACTCCCTCAGCAAGCTGTGAGGAAGCTACTACTCTCCCCACTTTCCAAATGAGGAAACAGAGAATCAGAAAAGCTCAGCAGCAGGAATCCACACCAAGTCCGGACTTTAGCCCTTGCATTAGTTCCACCTCTATGGACTCTTTTGGGTGAAATCTCTGATTCCAAAGTCTCACGGACCTACTCTGTACCCCCCCCCCACACACACACACCCTCCTCTTCACCTCCATTTCTGTCTATTCCTTTCTGACACCTTCCCAGAGAACTCCCCACCTCTCTACACCTTCCTCTTCCCCAAGTCTGTCCATCCTTCTGTGTCCTCCGCCTCTCTGGGGCCAGGCACTGAGTAGGTGCTCAGTAAATATTGGTGACATTTATGAGTAATGGCTTCCCTGTAGTTCTGCACTCCCCCCAAACCCTCAACTCACATCCCCTTCTCCTCCTTCCTCTTCTCTGTGCCTGATTCTCCTACCTTCTGCCCTCCGTAGAAAATGTCTCTTCCCTGGGGAACTTTGTGGCTGGTCCTGCCTACTCTCCATTTGATATACCTCCCTCCCCCTCTCTAACCCAGCAGCACTGACAACCCACCACCCTTCCCTCTTGGACCTACATGCCTCAAGTCCCTGGCTGGTTAGGTCCTATAAGGTCTGTTCCTTGTCCAGACTCTAGGCCCTCTCCCCTCCAGAACACCACAGAGGACTCCTCTCCAGAAGCTCCAGCTCCATACATATCCCTCCTGCTGGCTCCTTGAATAAATCCCAGTCTGGCTTCAAAGCCTCAGGTGTCCTTCCTACCTGGGTCCCAGGCCCCAGTGGAGCTGACACATGGGCAGCTCCAGGGATTTACTCCAAGTCCTGGGTTCTGAAGGGCCTGCTCTCCCGCCACCTGGTGTTGGGTCTCATCTACTACATGGGAAGAGGGCCAGGATACTCCAAATTTCCCATTCATCCAACCCCTTTCCCAAGTTCAGCGTGGAAGACTACTCACGTAGTTCACAATAGTAGTGCTGGGGACCTTCTAGAGGATGCGGGGAGGGCAGGGTAGATTCTGTGATGTCGGGAAGGCAACTCCAGGTCTCAGCCCTGGGTATGGAACAGGGAACCAGAGGGCCCCACAATAATGGGACCTGGGACAAGGGCCTTAGCTGTCCAATTCCAGGCAGAGAGCGGACTCCAGATTCCAAAAAGGACTTGGGAGGAGGTGCAAGAAATCCCTGAGGGTCTTCTGCCCTCCCCCTGGGATTCTTGCCAAGTGTGGAAATGGAGCTACAGCGGGGACTGCAACTGACCCTAGAGATTTGGACTAAATGCTGCAATGTGTCCTCGCTGCCATGTGCCCTCTTCCCAGGAGCGTGAGGATGGCCCCCCCAGCCCCACCCATGACTTCCCTTTGACCCAGGTCAGTTGCAGGGCAAGGACTCTCCTTCCAAGGCAGCCGACCCATCTACATGAGACACCTGTGGTGTAGTCCCTGAAGATCCCACCTTCGGGGGCTCTAACCAGCACGAGGGGTGAGTACAAAGGGAGAGGCAGGTAGACTCACCATCAGTAATCTCCATCTCATAAGGGGAGGGTCTCCTCTTCACTCGGTTGTTGGTGGCGAACATAGGGAAGGCATCTGGTTCCCCAAAGAACCCACTGTGGGAGGGAGCAAGCAGTTCACAAGATCACATGTCGGTGGAGGGGAGAAAGCCTCCTGAGGGATCCTCCCCACAGGTTCCGGAGCCCCCTCCCCCCCAGAAAGCAAGGGCAACCCTGGCTCCCTTCGTACCTGGGTTTGGGATGGAAGGAGCATCACACACAGACACCCAAACACACCCACAGAATGCTGCCACTCTCTCTCCTCGGTGAGACAAACAAGGGAAGAAGGGGCCACACACCCACACACCCGACACACAGTCAGAAGTAAACACATGGAGCATATGCAAAATTGAATACACACACCCCACTGGCAGACATACGCCCCTCCCAGACGCGAGCACACAATCCACACACACCTACCCTCCCAAACAGGTACCCACACAGGCAGGGGGTCGCATTCACACCTGATGGTGGGCAACTTGCACCTCACAGGGCACGCGGTCCCTTTTCCCACAAATCACCCCCACCTTTGCCCTGGCCCCAGGGGGCCTGTGGACAGACAACAGAAAGGAAACCTCCCTTCACTGACCACTGCTTACATCCCACCCCCCCACCACTCTGGGCTCTCAACAGCTTCCTCCTCAAGGTCCCCCAAACACTCACTAACTGCCCCACATTGTCAACCCCTGCCTCATCTTCCTGTCTCCACCCCAAACCTACCTCCACCTCCCCACCATCTCAGTGGCCCCAGCAGGGGAACCGACACCTTAACAGGAGGGGGGTACAGACCCCAGCCCGAGACGGAAGCTAGGGGCAGAGGGGCTCAGGAGGGGAGGGAGGAATCCGCTCCCCACACCGGCCCTGTAGCGGTTTCAGGGGAGGGAGCCCTCTTGCAACCTCAGATCCCTATCTCTTACCTGTCCACTGAGGGCTGCAGCTTCCAGAAGAATTGCGCATTCAGAGACATTCTTGCTCACACTCAAGCGACTCCCTTTGGTCCACAGGGCACCCCAGCGCGCACGCACACACACACACCCCATACAGCGCGGCCAGCGTGCTTCTGCTCACTGGCAGCCACAGCCCGCACTCCCGAAGGCGTGGACCCACTCTCGGGCTTCCGCACACCCATGCACTCTGCACCCCACAGACGGCCCCGCGCACACGCACACGCCCGCAGAGGACCCCCAGTCGCTGGCGCTCGGGCGCGCGGGTTTTTCCGCCCTTGGGTTCATAGCACCCCCTCTCTTCCTGCGCTCCCGCCGCTCCGCGCCGTCGGGAGGAAAGCGGTGGCTCCGAGGGGCAGGAGGGACCCCTGGGCCGAGGGCTTCCCCCCCACCCCGCCCGCCCGTCCGTCCCGCCCGTCCCGCCGCGGCGCTGACCTGCCGAGCGAGGCCAGCGGCTGGCTGAGGCTGTAGAGCAGCGCGCGGCCGGGGGCGGCGGGGGCCGCCAGCGCGGGCGGGCTCAGCTGCACCATGCGGCCGTCGCCGGGCAGCTCCGCGGGGGCCGAGGCAGGCGCGGGCCCCGGAGGTCTGCACAGCTCCGTGGTGGGCACCCGATGGCGCGTTTCGGCCGCCGCCGCCGCGTCGCGGCCCTTTAAGTCCCGCGCGGCGCCGCCCCCACCGGCGGGGCCGCCCCCCGGGCCGCTGCGCGCGCCCAGCTCGATGACCGGGGGCTCCGCGGGGGCTGCGCGGCTCGTCTCCTTGGCGACGCCGTTCAGCAGGACCAGGTGCGGGGGGGCCATGCGGGCCTCGGCCGCGGCCGCGTCCCGTCCCTCGAGCGGGGGGTCACTGTGGGCCGCCTCGCTGGGCGGCCGCTCCGTCATCCTGCGGGCAGACAGACAGACAAGCGGACGCCCGCTCTTACAACCGCCCCCAGCCCACCGAGGGGTGGGTGAAGGGCAGAGAGAAATTCGCGCACCGAGACGTGGGAAGAGGCGGACTTAGTGCCACGTGGACACACGCCCCCCCCCCCTCCGGGGCCTGAAGGCCCAGCGGCTGGGCTGGGGCAGGAGGGAAAGAGGGACTATGGTTTGGGAGAAGAGAGAGGGTGTCTGGGAGACACAGAGACGGAGGAGATGGAAAAAGACGACAGGCACTGGAAGAAAAGGAATACAGCCAGCGAAAGAAAACAGAAGGGGGAAAAAAGGAGGAAGGAAATGTAGAAAGAGGCGAGAAAGAACTAACATCGTGTCCCCCTGCTCAGGCCGCAAGGGAAGAGGAGGGAACAAATCCCCTGACCGTGTTCCTCCCGCCCCCCTTTTGGTTTTGGCGGGGAAACTGGCGCGGAGGTGGGGTGCTTTTCGAACCTCCCTTGCCTCTCAACAAGTAGAGACCACAGGGAATGGAGGCTGCAGAGCCGGGGGTCCCCTGTGCCACAGCTGGCAGAGACTCCTGCCCTCCTTTTCAACACATATTCACCCCCCCGCAGAGGGAGTGTCCGTCTGCACTAAGCAAATACACGGGGTATTCAATGCAGCTGCTGGAAACCCCAGTGGCCCTTTACTCCCCACCAGACCAGAGATGAGACTGGTGGGAGAGAAGATGATCCTAGCCCTAGGTCGTCGTCCCCCCCACCCCACAGTCCACCTCCTAGAGCTCAGCTGGACTCAGAAATGAGGTGCAGTCTGGAAGGGAGGCTTGGCTAAGTGGATGTGGAACCCAGGCATTCAGAGTGCCCCGAGGCCACTGGGGTCTCAGCTCCCACCCTTGAGTGGGAAGAGGTATCATGAAGGCCCTTGAATTCTTCCATCCCCCTCTCCTGCCTCTGTTGTAGTCTGGGAAATGGGAGCAATACCTCATTAATGCATTTAAAAGCACCGTTCAAATGCTCAAGTAAACATTATTATTGGCAAGGAGACCCAGCCAGAGAGGGGACTGCCTTGCCCAAGGTCACGTGAACCTATCTGCCACGGAGCCACAGAGCAAGACCAGAACTACGATCTCGATCTCGCTCTGTCTACACTATCCTCCTGTATACACCCTCCTATGTATATCGCTAGGGCTGAGGACACTCCTTCTTTTCTCCACAACCATACTCCAGGGTGACCAAAGAGGCTCTACTCTCCACTAACACTTGCTGGTGGAGGGGTGGAGGCTTCCATCACTCTGTTTGGATGCCCATGGAGCCCAAAAGAATAAAAACCAAAAAATCAGGAGACTCTGGGTCTGGAGTTTGGGGGTGCTTGTGAGTTGTTTTAATAAAATAAACACACACATACACAGACACAGATACACATATATAATCAAATCGATAGGCTTTATAAGATGTTCAAAATAGGGTTTCTCGTCTCAAAATTATATGATGGGGATATTTCATAGCAGAAAATACACAAAAATCAAATTTGGCCCCAAGCAGATTCCGTCTAATCCCTCACAGCAGCTGTGCTGCTACTGCACCACTCTGGACCGGGGCTGGCCTGAGAAACGTCCTCCCACCCCAGAAGAGAGACCTGACCTTCTGAAACCTCCTGCAGAGCTCAGCAAAATTGCCACACACAAGCTGATGGAGAATTGTCATTTAGATTGCGCTTCTGCCCTGGGTCTGCCAGCTCCATGGGCTCACCGGGAAATAACAGAATTCCCCAAGACCTGGTAAAAAGAGCAAAAGGGGTGCCTGGGTGGCTCAGTGGGTTAAAGCCTCTGCCTTCTGCTCAGGTCATGATCTCAGGGTCCTGGGATCCAGCCCAGCATCGGGCTCTCTGCTCAGTGGGGAGCCTGCTTCCTCCTCTCTCTCTGCCTGCCTATCTGCCTACTTGTGATCTCTGTCTGTCAAATAAATAAATAAAGTCTTAAAAAAAAAAAAAAAGAGCCGCAAAGGCAGTGGGTCCTCAAGGCTTCATTGGAAGTGAGTTTACGACTATGGCGGAAACAATAGATCCATATCCACAGAACGGGACTGCCGAAACACTGCACCAGAGGTTTACTAGTCCAGCCTTCCTGGCTCCCCTGCAGCAGGGAAATGCACCAGTAATATACTACCCTGTGATCAAAGCGACAAGCCCCAAGGTCCTGGCTCCCTACCTTACTGTCCTCACACACCGTTGTGTGCCCAGTGACACGTGCTTCAGCCACAGCTTCTAACTCAGTAACAAACAAACTGTGCATACTGCAAGCTCTCCTTATGACACATTTATACCCTCTGATTAATTCCAAGTCTTCATGTAGGCGCGGATCCCAGAGGGGCAAGAGGATCACATATTCCAAATGAGTTGACCCTGGCCCCAAATGCCCTCCAGCCACCTATAAATATCTATATCTCGGAGGCTTGCTGTGATAAACCTATGATTGGTTCCCAGGGTCTGTGGCCGACCTCTCCCTAATCATCCCCCGACCTTGGGAAAACCAGGAGGGCTGTTCAGCAACCAGGATCACCCAGGGGAGGGGTCCATGCTCCAGAAAAAGCCAATGGGAGCACTCATAAGTACCTTTGGTTGTAGGGGACTTGGCTTCCGTTAAGATTACTGGAAGGAAAACCTGAGTGATTTTTGTTTGTTCATTTGTTTTTATTTGGGGAAGATGAGAGAGTGGGGAGAAGCTTTTGAACAGAATGACACTAGACTACTTGACCATTACAAGTCCTCTGTCTTTGTGTCGCCCAGAACCAGCTCGAAGCCCCCAACACCGGATCCTCATCTCCTGTTGCCAGATGGCCGCAACATTTCCGCTTGTGTCTGAGCAAGACGAGGATCCCAGGAGCTCCTGGGGGTCAGGCACTAGGTTTCGAGCAGCTCCCAGTGCCCGGCAGGGAAAATTTCTCCTATGGAAACAGCCTCTCCTGGTACGTGAGTTAAGAGCTAGCTGGCTTCCTGTCCTTCATAATGCACCCACACCCGAATGACCCCCTGGGGGAGCCCCAAGCCTGCTCGAGAACCAAAAGCACCAGTGAAGAGAGCCACCTTCCCAGCCACTAGGAGACAGCGAGAGAGCGAGAGAGGAGCGGAGGGGTGCTCCAGCACAGCCCCACCCTAGGCCTTAGGCCCCAGTCAAGGCCCACCCGAGTTGGGACTGCGCTAGCTAGCCCGGGTGGCTGGGCCTTCTTCCTGCCTGTGGCCCAGGCACACACAGCCTGCACCATCCGGATATAGTCGCGCCAAAGTTAGGAGCCTTGTGAAACACCCACAGAACCAGGACTGATGGGAGCGGCCTGGGGAACTAGGTCCGGCTAGGTGTTTTTACCCAGGATCAAAATGGAAAGGGCTCTAGAAGTCACAGAGACACAGATACCAGATTCCCAGCTCTGGGTTCGTCCTCCCCTCACCCAATTGTAGACTGGACTGTCCTCTGTCCTAAGCTTCCCCCACCCCAGGCCGGAACCCAAGGTCTTCCTAGACACTGTTCCCACTGATACTGTTCCCCCAAAACTCACCTGGGGCATATTTAGAGAAACTGGCCTCTCTGAATAGGATCTCCACTCCACCGCCAAGAGAGGGGCGGGAGCCAAGGTCCAAGTTGCAGACGGGGATCTTTGCTTTTCCCCTCTCTCGCTGAGAGACCAGCAGTTAGGCCACGGTGTGGTCCTGGGCAGTCTGCCGCGCCCAAAGCCAGTTTCCAGGAAAGATGGGGGTGGAGAGAAAGAGGGAGGGCGAGAGGGAGGGAGAGAGAGAAGTGGGGGTCAATGGCTGGGAATTACCTCCTGTCCTCGCCAAGCAGCCCAGGGAATTGCAAATGCGTTTCTGCCCCCACCCTGCAGGCGTTTGAAGCTTCCCCCTAGTCCCCCTTAAAAAAGAACCCTACACTTGACCAATCTGGAATAACTATATACTCCAACAACAACAACGAGCTTAAGGTCTGAACCGACCGCGGGAACAATTTCGGGCCCTCCGACGGGGCTGTCTGGTTCAGTGTGGCTGAGTTTGTTTTCTAAGCCCTGACGAGTCTATGCGGTTGGCTTGGGAACCCAGATCAGGCCGGATCAGCGGCCGCAACGCCTAGCACCACTGAGTGGGTAAATGTGTGTTGGAAAAGGGGAGTCCGGTTTTCAGACCCTGATCTGTAGGGCAGAACGTCCAAGGTCCCCATTCTCTCCATGCCCACCTTTAGTGCAAAACGAAACCAGAACCCAATTCCAAAGGCTACTTTCCCACAGGAATGGAGTCAGAACAGCACGGATCCAAGAGGATGGGGGTGGCAAATATCTGATCTATCTAGATCCCCTCTTTTCTTCCTACCGATGAAAGAAAGAGAGAGAGAGAAAGAAAAAAGAAAGAAAAGAAAAGCCCCCCGCCACCTTCCTTTCAACCATCTCCACACAATGATTTTCATTTTTTCAGTGCTCAGAGTACAGGAGAATTCTAATAATTCCTTGCAGCAATAAACAAGGCAAAGGCAGGGAGGATAAAATCCAATACTGCTCCCCAGTGTGTAAGACAGGGGGATCTAGGTTGCATTTTTTTCTTCTCCAAAGGGTTTTATTTAATTTGTTTTGCCTAAATTGTCCAGTTTATGATTACACATAGAAATCCTGGATTAATTCCAAAGGACTCCTTTTTGCTCTGGCTTTGGTGGAAATATAGGAATAATTCTTCCCTGGGGTTTCAGTCCAACGCGGGAGATTTTCTTTCTCCTCTTCCAATCCAGATGGTGGGGGAGGGGGGAATCCACTCATTCCCAATGTCTTAGGTCCGGGTTAATTTTTTGCTTTATGACAGCGTCTCTGTGCCCCGTTCCTCTCTCCATTTTCTCTCCCTACCTCAAACCCAGCAACTTAAAAAAATAGAGCTGGTTGGGGGGGACCGGGCTGCTTTGTTATCGCTCCTAAGAAGCTAAAAGGTTGGACAAGCCACTCCGCTACTCAACGATTACTTTAATTAAATGGAATGATGATGATGATGATGATGACGACGACGACGACGACAACATTAATAACCACAATAACTGGCAAAACAAAATCCATTTCTATACAGCGAGGGCAGCACTGACCCCATCCCTCCACAAAGCCTGGCTCTGGTCACCCATGCGACGGATACCTGACCCACACGGCAATGTCGCTCACCCGGGGAAGGGATGGAAAAATGTTCTTTGTAGATTAACCCGAGGGTCCCACCCCAGGAGCGAAACCCGGAGAATGCGCCCATTGTCTTCTCCAGGCCTCTCCCGCAGACCCCGCGGAGGTACCCGCGAAACTGACCAGAAATGGATGAAGCCTGGGTGCGGCGGAAACCGAAGCCAGCGGCTACCGGCGTGAAGGCGCGGGCCTCCGCGAGCGCTGCTCAGCTTCGAGCCTGGAAGAATCTCCCACTCGCTAACAAACCCCTCAAACACCGAGGCCCGGACCGGCCTCTGGACAGAGCAGCCGCCGATCAGGCTCCGTCTGCCCATCCAAGCCAACACTGGCTTCCGAATACATCATAATTTGGAATAAAATGTGAAATCCCTCTCCCCGCCCCCTTGCCGCCTCCTCAACTTGCGGTTCCATCTCCTGCTCTCCCTCCCCTCCACCCCCCACCGATCTGCAAATACACTTCTAAAGGACACAAGCACACAGGCACACAACCCAGTACGGACGGGACCACACACGGTCCAGCCCCACAGAAGGGAAGCAAAGTAAACACAACCCAGCGCTGCCCTCCAAGCCGACATGGTCAGGCCCGCACACGGGCCAACACGATACAACGAAATCAGAATGCAGTCGCTCATGGACACACATCTAACGTAGTCAGGATCACATATGCCCGACACAACAACGAAACCACCCAAATACAGCCGCAAAGGCCACACAACCCAACACGCAGAGCCAGACTCTTGTCGAGAAGGAAAAACGAGCATAATCGTATACGGCGATGAAAACGCAGGAGGGCTCAAAGAATCCACATCAACAGCCCAAAGACCGCGGACACCATCACACTCGAACACACAACCCTTCGCCTGGAAGACCACACTCGGAAGAAGTCAGCATTGCCGACGGCTCGCACACGCACTCACAATCCCACCGCATGCACACAACCACCAAGAAGAAATGAAAACCAACCACCGCCTCGCGCATTTCTGTATATTGCGTAAGGAAAAAGGGGAAGGAAGGAAGAGAGTCTCCGAGGCGGGAGGGGCGGCGGCGGCGAGCGGAGGGCGTCCGTGGAAAATGCCCCCCATCGAAAGAAACACAGGGGAAAGGAGCGAAGCCCTCTTCTGCGAGCGGGGAAAAGAAGAGAGGAACTGATGGGGAGTTCTGCGGGAGGCCGCAGGTTGCTTTCCCCTAGAAAAAGGCCGGAATGCTCACGTTTTGCTGCTACGGGGGGATGCGTGTGGCCATTTTGAGGCCTGGTCCTTGGAGCGGAGGCCCGCCCCCGCCCCGTCCCCGTCCCCGTCCCCCGCCCGCGCGCCGGGGCTCCTCCAGCGACGCGCGCTAATCCCGCTCACGTTCTGGGCCTCGTTAGCATGGGCCGAGGCGCGCCGGGGCCGTGTGCGCCGCCGAGATAAGGCACTGCCGCGGGTCCGCTCGCCCCCGATAAGCGCCTCGGCCATTATGGGCCAAATGATTCATTTTAATTTGGCAATTTCACCGGAGGGAGTGGAGACTGGTTGTGCGTTGCGGCGCTGGGACCGGCTCCGGAATGCGCCGAGGTGAGAGTTAGGCGCGCACTCTAGGACTCGAGTCCAGCCCCATTTCTGATCCCGAAGCCTCTCGGGAACCCGGGCAACGCAACCTCAGTCTCTGGGCCTTCCAGACACCTTTCTAAGGCGGCTCTCATCCCAGAACCCCGTCCCTGCCTTTGACACCCAAACCATCACTCCCCAACCTTTCCCTGGCATTCATTCTCCAATGACCTAGACACCCGCATTTCAAAGGGCAGTTCCTCATCCCAGAAAGCTCCCCGCTCTCCCCTACCGCCCTCACCCTCTTCAGCCCTGGCTCTATTCTGCTCTAAAAATGGAGCGTGCTTGCCTCCAGGGCCGTAGACTGAACTCACATCCACGGGCTCTGGGGAGGGACAACTGTTGTCAACGGAGCGATTTAAATGTCCCTTCTGCGGAGTTCCAGGCTAAGCCCGGAACCTGGGAACGTCCCAACCCCCATTATATTTTCAACATTTTAATCTTGCTATGGGAGCACCGTTCTAAGCACTCTACAAATACAGATTCCTTTCCTTCTCATAAACAATCCTAAGAGGCAGGTGCTATTATTATCCTCCATTTAGAGATGAAGAAATTGTGGCAAAGACAGTAAAAAAAACTTAACCCAGGTGACAGATCTAGTAAGTGGTGGAGCCTGGGTTTGAAACAAATTTGGCCTCAGAGTCCTCTCCAGAGCCTAGGTGACGAAGAAGGGCAGCTAGAGTCTAGGCTGGGAGGACAGATCTGGGCTCAACTCATTAAAAGGACCAAGATCTTACTGTGGGGTAGAAATCTGGGTTCAGTGAGGAGTGGGCAACTGGGACTTAGCCCAGGGAGAACACCCACTTTCATTCTTTTATGGTGGAGTAGAAACAGCACGGCTCAAATCTTGCAAGTCACTTGGCTCTTAACCTCCATTTACTTGTCTGTAAAATGGGGAGATAATACCTACCTGATGCTATAATTTTTTAAAAAAGTCAGTGGTGAGGGGCTTGGGTGGTGAAGTCTGTTGAGTGAGGGGCTCAATTTCAGCACGGGTTGTGATGTCAGGGTCCTGAGAGGGAGCCCCATGTCAGGCTGTACACTCATGTGCAGTCGGCTTGAGATTCCCTCTCCCTCTCCCTCTGCTCCTCTCACTCTCTTTCTTTCTCTCTCTCAAATAAATAAATAAATCTTATACCAAAAGGGGGGGAGGCAGTGGTAAGAATAAGAATCTATGGAAGTTCACCCAGCCCAGAGCCCAGAATGACACCATATGCACATGGCATGGGCATTCTTGTTCTTGTTATAGGGAAGGAAATTAAGGCACAGAGAGATATGACTTGGCCAAAGTTCACAGTGACTCGAGGAAAAGCTGAGATCCAAACTCAAGTATCCAGTTCCCAGTCCACAAGTCTCCCCATCATGCCAGGATGCTTGGTCCTTCCAGCAGCCCTGGTTTGGTGCCTGAGAACTAGGGAAAAGCCCCTCGCCTGGTCCCAGACTGAGTCCCAGTCAAGGATGGAGCCCAGAGTGTGGTCACAGTCTGAGTCCTGGCCCCTTCTTGCCATCAGGATGACTCTCTGTGAAGATATGGTTGATTCAGTGCAGGCTGTCCCTTCAGTTCCTTTTGTGCTCTCTGGTGGAAGTCAGGGTGCCCTGTGGATCCAGGTAACATCTACAGAGTCTCATGGGAGAAGGGCCATCCTTGGTCTGCAGAAAAAAGTTTAATTCCCGGACTTGCCACAAGGCGTCCCCTGGCCCAGCCACACC
>PISX010026786.1:0-23931 GCA_004024625.1 Mellivora capensis | reverse complement strand
AGTTGCTGTGGCTGATATCAAAGAGGTTACTGCCTATGTTCTCCTCTAGGATTCTGATGGATTCCTGTCTCACATTGAGGTCTTTTATCCATTTCGAGTTTATCTTTGTGTACGGTGTAAGAGAATGGTCAAGTTTCATTCTTCTACATATAGCTGTCCAATTTTCCCAGCACCATTTATTGAAGAGACTGTCTTAATTCCATTGTATATTTTTTCCTGCTTTGTCGAAGATTATTTGACCATAAGAGTTGAGGGTCCATATCTGGGCTCTCTACCCTGTTCCACTGGTCTATGTGTCTGTTTTTATGCCAGTACCATGCTGTCTGACACACTGCCTTTTTAAATTTTCTTCTGAGTTGGCTCTGTTGCCAAGAAAGATGGAGGAAACCCTACCTTCTCCTGCTTAGCATGACCCCTTTTCAAAAGCCCCTAAATCCAGCCAGTGCAATCGTAGGCATGAGTGGGCTATTGGGGCCTGCCCCAGAACAAAGCTACCAAAGACAGCATTTTTGTCCCCGAGAAGAAGTGTGTCATGTAGGCAACTCCTATTCAATCTTGAAAGCCATGCATCGTCTTCTAGGAAAGACTTCCCTGAATCCTACTTTCCATGTCTTTCCCCGATGCCTGCTCTCCTCCTTTCCGTTCCTCACCCTACCAGGTCTCTTTCTAGTCTGTTCATTGGTTTACTATCATGTGTTCACCCACTGGCTCCCTAAAGGTAGGGCTTATGTCTAATTCTTTTGTTTATTTTTTTTCCTTTTAGCTGAGCTATTACCCAAGTACCTGGCCCGTGGTAGGCAGTCAATAAATACTCATTGAAATGAACTCAGTTACGTAAATAGACTTCTGAAACCGGGGAACATACGTACATTAAAGAATGGGTCCCTACAGTATATCCAGTCTGACATCCTACTTTGAAGGGGCTTGAAAGTGTGTATTGGAAAGCAATGCACATAACAGAAGGACTATAAAATAGATATTTTAAGGGGAAGATGAGCTGTTTGGAGCAGACATGTAATAAGAGATAATTTACATAAAACTAAGGAGGATATCCCTGGTGACTCACAGCCATAACTTTCAGTAGGTAATTTCTTCCACACTAAATAATTGAACTCCTGGCCCAGGGTACTCATACCCATGAGTATGAGTACCCTGGGCCAGGAGTTCAATTATTTAGTGTGGAAGTACCCATGAGTATGAGTGGTCAGACAAGCCAAGTCCTATTAGGATTTTTATTTTTCTGATATCATCTATTTCATGCTTTTTAAAAAAGTATTTATTTATTTGAGCAACAGAGAGACAGCAAGAAAGAGCACTAGTGGGGGGCGGGGAGAAGCAGACTCCCCGCTGAGCAGAGAGGCTCATTCAGGGCTCTATTCCAGGACCCCAGGATCATGACCCGAGCTGAAGGCAGATACTTAACTAAGCACCCAGGTGCCCCATCTATGCTTTTATTTTTAAAAAATATTTTCCTAGTGCTAATCTTTTTTTTAAATTCAGACACCATAAGGTTCACTATCTCAGTGTACAACTCAGTAGATTTTAGTAGCATCACAAAGTTGTGCAACAATCACCACTATCTACTTCCAGAAGATTTTCAACAGTCTAGAAAGGAACTCTGTCCTTATTAGCACTCATTTTCGCTCATTCATTCCCCAAGTCCTTGGCAACCGCTGTCTGTTTTCTGTTTCTATAGATGTGCCTATTCTGGACACTTCATATAAGTGAAATTGATATAACTCATGGCCTTTATTGTCTGGTTTCTTTTACGTAACAAAATGTTTTCAAGGTTTATCTAGCTTGCAGCATATAGAAATACTTCCTTTTTCCTGGCTGAATAATATTCCTCTGTATAGATCACATTTTGTTTATGCATTCTTCAGTTGATGGACCTTTGAGGTGTTTTCACTTTTTGGCTATGATGAATAATGTTGCTAAGATCATTCTTGTACAAGTTTGTGTACAGACATATGTTTTGAGCTCTCTTGGGTATAGATCTAGGCTGGAAATGCTGGGTCATATGTTAACTGTATGTTTAAGTTTTTGAGGAATTGCCAATTGCTGTTTCCTAAAGCAGCTGCATTGTTTTACATTCCTACCAGCAATGTATGGGGGTTCCATTTATCCATATCCTCGCCAACACTTGTATTGTCCACTCTTTATTATGGGCAGTCTAGTGGGTGTAAAATAATATCTCATTATGGTTTCAATTGCACTTCCTTAGTGGTTAATGATGTTGAACATCTTTTTGTGTGTTTATTGGCCATTTGTATATCTTCTTTGTAGAAATGTTTATTCCAATTTTTTGTCCATCTTGAAATTGAGATGTTTGGTTTTTGTTGAGTTATAAACTTTTTTTTTGTTGTTCGTTTGTTTGTTTAAGATTTTGTTTATTTATTTGACAGACAGAAATCACAAGTAAGCAGAGAGGCAGGCAGGGACAGGGGGGAAGCAGGCTCCCCGCCGTGCAGAGAGCCTGATGCAGAGCTTGATCCCAGGACCCTGAGCTCACGACCTGAGCCAAAGGCAGAGGCTTTAACCCACTGAACCACCCAGGTACCCCTGAGTTATAAACTTTTTAAAAATATATTTTGGATTCTAGTCCCTTTTCAGATATATGATTGGCAAACATTTTCTCCCATTCTATGGGTTGTCTTTTCGTGTTCCTGATGGTGTTGTTTGCAACAAAAAAGTTTTTAATTTTGATGAAGGCAAATTTAGGTAGTTTTTGTTGTTGTTTGTGCTTTTGGTGTCATATCTAAGAAACCATTCCTTTTCAAGGTCATGAAGATTTACACCCAGGTACCCTCTAGGAGTTTAATATTCTACCTCTCCCAAGTAGGCCTTTGATCTATGTATAGTTATTTCTTGTATATGGTGTGAGGGAGAGGCACAACTTCATTCTTTTGCATGTGGATATACAATTATCTCTGTACCATTTACTGAAAAGACTATTCTTTCCTCATTAAATTGTTTTGACACTTCTGTCAAGAATCAACTGTTCGGGACCTCTTATTCTTATGGAGATCCCATATTATATGATTAAATTTCATTTTCTCCTGTTAAAAAAAAACTTTTTTAATTGTTCACAAGTGTATGGTGTTATTTCTGGACTCACAATTTTATTCCACTGATTTATATGTTTATCTTTGTGCCAGTACCACAAAGTCCTGATTATTGTAGCTTTATAGTAGGTTTTGAAACCAGGAAGGGTGAGTCCTCCAACTTTGCTCTTTGTTTTTGAGATTGTTTAAGCTATACTGTATCTCTTGCGTTTCCATATGTATTTTAAGATCTGCGTATCAGTTTCTTCAAAAATGTCATATGAGATTTTGAGAGGTATTGGACTGAGATCAGTTTGGGAGTATTGCCATTTTAAAAACCAGTAAACATGGGTTTTATCCATTTATTTAGGTCTTTTTTTAATTTCTTTACATGATGTTGTATAGCTTTTGATGTACAAGTCCTGCATTTATTTTGTTAATTTTATTCCTAATTATTTTAAATTTTTGATGCTATTGTAAATGGAACTATTTTCTTAATTTCATTTTGGATTGTTCATTGCTGGTATATAGAAACAGAATTGATTTTTATATGTTGATCTCGTCTCCTGTCAGCCTGCTATACTCATTTATTGGCTTTAATTGTCTTTTGTGGGTTCCTTAGGACGTTCTAGGTGTTAAGATTATGCCATCTGCAAATACAGTTTTATGTCTTCCTTTCCAATCTGGTTGTCTTTTATTTCTTTTTGTTGTCTTAACTGCCCTAAGCAATGCTAAACAGAAGCAGCAAGATTGAACATCCTGGTCATGTTTCTGATCTAAGGGGAAAATATCCAGTCTGGAAAATATCCAATATTCATTGAGTACAATGTTAGCTGTGGGTTTTTCATAGATATGCTTTATTGGGTAGAGGAAGTTCCTTCTATTTTTTAGGAGTCATTTTTATGACTCCCAGCATCTACCTTCAGCCCCCTGCTGAGAAAGGAGAGGTCTCAGTGACTAGGGCAGATATGCAGTACCCCACCCCCAGGAGGAAGCTGTTGCACATAGTGAAGCAAGGGTATCTATTTCATTTTCTAACCGTCTCCAGCTTCTCACCAGGGTCTGCATGCACTGGTCTGATGTTAGTGTTTGAGGGCTTTCTTTCTGGGTTCTGCAGTGAATGGTAAAACCACGGTGTGTGGTTCTCCTCCAGTCAGGCCTGGGCGAGGGCAAAGGTCGGGGAAGAGGTCTTGAGAAAGAGAGCAGCTGCTGAAGTCCCAAGCGAGCCAGCCGGCCAAAGCCAGCTTGGGCCCAGGGTCAGTGCATTCTAAATGTGGACACAGTGGTTCCAGGAATAAGACCAGGAGAAATCCCAATCCCGGTTTCCCAGATTCCAGTCAATGCTAATAACGAACGCTGTGACCTTAATTAAGAAGAACGTGAACATGGATTGTAACGTTGAGGTGCACCTTTGCTCACAGCTTCAGTTAGATTTCCAAATCCCACAGAAAGATTTCACAAAACTGCCCATAGCTTTCATATCCTCGTAGTCAAAGCCCTTTCGCCATTAACGTCTCAGAGGAGGCTCTCTTATGTCTCCTGATTTTCTTCTACTCCTTGCCCTTCCTCTTACTGCACGTCAGCCCAGGGTCAAAGGAGAACCACAGGATTGTAGAGACCCTTCCTCCACTCCGACCCTAACCCTAACTGCTTAACTAAATTTGCCTTCAACCCAAGCCTGACTGACCCAAACTCTAATCCTTCAACAGACCCAAGTCCTAGCGCGGACCTGTAGATCACTCCTCCAGACGCAGGCCTTTCTGCCGCAACTCTGCCGATGACAGAGCTCTGTCCTTGTTTCCTCCATATCCCCTTGCTAGCCTTCATCCCCCGGATTCTGCACCCCCAGCTACAGACCCCCTCCGCCCCCCCGCTGGAAGGTGCTATAGGACCTCTCCTTCGCTTCTGCTCCGAGGTGCTGATTGAATTGATGGACCCAAAGAAGAAGCTGCTTGTTTCATGACTCTCAGGGCAGAGGCAGGTTGCTTGTACGGGTGTGCATTGTGCTGTGTTGGGGAAACCTTATGGGGGAGGGTTCCCCAGCTGCCGAACCCCTACGGCAGTGGGGTCACTTTAGGATCTCAAAGCAAAGCGGCTCTTCTCATCTCTACCGTGCTGACTTGCCTACCCTAGTTCATCTTTGGGTTTGTTGAAAATGGAGACAGTTTATCATACTGTGTCAGATAACGGCGCTCCCAGGGCCCACGGGTCCTTATTTGCAGCCTTCCCTGCAGAAAGTGTTGTCTCTCCACTGGGCTCTGGTGGGAGAGGGGCAGTGCCCACCCTGGGACACCCGCGCTCATCTCTGCCGTCCCGCTGACCTACCATTTTTATCTCTTGACATGTGGAGCACAGCTGCTTGTTTCTGATCAGCATGGGGCTACTCTGGAGCCTCCTGGCCTGAGGGGAGAGAGAAACGGAGGAGGTGACGAAATGGTGCGGGTCCTGGGGCAGCAAAGAAGGGGGCAGGGCTGGAGAAGTAAGAGTGGTATGAGTTGTGCCTTCCATAAAACCCAGGGAGTCACTGGTCTCAGCCCCATCCCAGGTGGGGGTTGAGTCCAGGCTGGGCTGCAGCTGGGAGGTTCAGAAAGAGTTTGGGCGGGAGGGGGGATCCACAGACTGATCAGTAGCCTCAGGACCCTTCGTAGAGGGGCACGGGTACAACTTACCCTTCTTCACTCACACGGACATCAGAGCCATGAGGTGTGCTCACAGGAAGCGGATAACATGGGGGGAAGAGGGTCGGGGAATAAACAGTGAGTAGGAATGAAAGGCCCCTCCGGCCGGCCATTCGATTGTCTGTTGACCTCGGACTACATGTGTGCACACCTGCGGCCTGACCCGGTCCTGCTGCCCTGGGCGGGCGTGGGGAACAGGAAGAGGAGGAATGGGGGTCTGCACCACGGGGAGGGGCTGGGGTGCGCTCCCAGGGCGACCTTCAGTGGTCTGGTCTGCCGGTGGCTTCGTCCCCTGAGACAGCCTTCGGGTGAGGCCCCATTATTGAAGGCATGAGGACTGAAAACTAGGGACGAAGTTGGATTCTTTGCACAAATGTTGAAAATACCTTTCATTTTTATAGGCCATTTAAAGAGAATCAACCGAGTGTTACAGTGTTGTGGGTTGGGATGTTCAAGTATGAGTGTGAACAGCTCGATCCATTCACTCAACAACACATTTATTGTGAGGCCAGCCTGTGGAGGGGGCTGGGCTGGGGCCACAAAGATGAATAAGACATTTTCTGGCCCTAAGGCAGGCCAGGGAGAAACACAAATTCATTCATTTGCCCATTCATTAGGTCCCGGGGTCCCTGAAACAAGACAGACATGGCTTCTGACCTCGAGCTGCTCACCACCCACCGACTGCGGGCAAGGAAGCACAATGGTGTGGAAGGTACCGTGACAGAAACATGGGGAGGCCACAGAGAACCTGGAAAAAGCCCCAGAGCTCACCTGGACGGGGTTGGACGGGGCATAGAGGGAAGGGTCTGAGAAGGGCTCCAAGAGCCGGCCATGCTCGGGTAGGTGTTGGGGCGAACGAGTTGGGGGGAGGGCATTCCACCACCCAGAAAGCCCTGCAATAACATGGAAGGATGACCTAGAAGACTGGCTTCAGGTAACTGAGGCTAGCAGAGAAGGGCCACCGCCTGGTGTGGGGAGTGGGCAGAGAGGCAGAGACTCCTGGGCTTCTGGAAGATTCCGGCTTCTGCCAGATCTTTCCTGATACCCTGGGTGGGGGGGTCTCCCCGGGGAGGGGGGTTGGCTCCTCCTTCCAACCCTCACCTCCATGAGTTCTGACATGTGTGAAATGTGACCAAGGCGGGTGGACTAGATATCACAGAAGCAGCAATGAGACCTCTGGGCCTTCAGAAAAGAGAGACCGCGTCCCATGGAAGGGTCAGGAGAGGCTTCGAAAAGTGGCATTTACACGGAGTCTGAAGGGACGCAGAAGGCACAGGCAGGAGGAGGCGGCAGTGGGGGCGTCCTGGGGCAGGTCGGGTTCCGTGGCGCCCTCAGCAGACGCCTGTCTGCCTCGTGGTGGATTCCTCCCCCCTTTCCGGTTTTCTGGTTTCTACACAAGAATAAGAGTTCATTGCAAATCAAGCAACGGGTCTGAGAGGCCTCGCAGGGGCATGGCAGGATCTTGCCAGGTTAATGATGGCTGAGGATGGGACTCTCGAGCTGCATAACCATGATGACTGCCGTCCCGTGGAGCCCGAAGACCAGTGTTTTATATGTCGTCCCGGCCAGCCTTGTTGACTCCTCATCCGTTAAAACACAGCTTCGCCGTTACTCTCTCAGTAAGTCTTTCTCTGCCCTCTGACCACTCCGCACACCCCTAACCCGGTTCGGGCACCTGCCGTTCTGATTCCAATCACAGACTTCTGTAGCGTTTTGTTGCATTTTGTCCTGTTCTTTCTTTTTTTTAAATTTTTAATGTGTTTGTTCCTCCACTAAGCTGAGAGTTCTTGAAAAGCAAAAACACAACTCAAACATCTTTGCATCCCTAGAGCCCATCAAGAATGTGGCGCACCGTAGGTCTCCGAGCGGAGGGGGAGAGGCAGAGAGAGAGGGAGACGCACTCCCCGCTGAGCAGGGAGCCCACCGTGGGGCTCAGTCCCAGGACCTGGGGATCATGACCTGAGCTGAAGGCAGACGCTTCACTGACTGTGAGCATTTTAAACTATCACCCATAACACATACTTACATGTGTGCAGGGAAGTCGGTGCAGATAATCTGGGATGCCACGTTTTACAGGCCTCTGGTTCCCCCAACCTCCCCCCACCCACTGCCTTGCTTTCTTTCCTAGCCCTGGGACCAAAGGGCTTTTCCTCCTGCAGCATTTGCTGCTCACTCTTGGTTTCTCAAGGCCCCTTCAGCAGCAGCAGCAGGAGCAGCAGGAGACGCGGCTGCTTAGCTCAGAGCCCGGGCCCCTGGTTGTGCCATCTGTAGGCGCAGAGCCACCAAGAAGAGCAGTTCGGAAATGCTAATGGGCTTCTCGTTTTCCAAGCAGCTGTCCCCAGGATGGCAGATGGCAGCTGTGACGACAAAGTGAGAGCAACCTTTTGTGGCCTGGCCAAGGTACCACGCACAGCTCAGCCCGGCCCCAGAAGCCGGAGTCTGCTACTCACATGGTGCGACTCGAAACGTCCTAATGTTTGAGGCTAATACTTGCTGAGGTTCCTAAGGTCGGCTCATGGCCCAAGTTCTTGGCCTTCTGGAGTCTTTGATAAAGAAACAGAGAAACCTATTTCCCTCCTCCTCCCTCCCTCCACCTCTCTCGGTCCCGCACACAGACCTCTCCACATAACAAAAACTGGAAATGTGAAAGCACCAGATGGTGATTTTAAAAACAGCCCTCACGAGCTTGCTCAGGCGTGCTGACAAATTTGCCTGCGCCCTCCCTGCCCTTCGACACCTCTGTTCCCTTCCTCCTTTCCACTCCCGCCTTCGATGGGAGACACCCCGCGGGGCCCCTCTAGTTCAGTTCATTCAATGAACACAACGAGGAAATTGTGACCCAGAAGGGTTGAGAGATTTGGTCCAACCATACATGTATTTACTTTCAGTGAGCCAGAAACTTCCTTGGTTAAAGGGCCAAAAGAAGATTACCTTTTGTCAGGGAGAAAATGGATTCTTGGGGTCTGTATGAGGGCATACACCCCTTAGGAAAAAAGTGATCAGAGAGCTATTTTCAATATTCAAAAAAACCCTCCGATAATTACACATTTTCCTGCGGTCTGAAAATACCAGCCATCTCCATTAAAGAATAAAATGAACACAGTTTTTTCAAATACTCATAGGTTGACTCAGAAACATTTCAGACCCACACAAAGTATTATCACCAGCCATGCGTATACCGTCAGGACTTCTTACACGTGGGGTTTATTACCATCAGATCAGAGGTGGTCATTATTACCTCTCTTTTAAAATCCTATCTTTAGGGGCGTCTGGGTGGCTCAGTCCGTTAAGCATTTGCCTTCGGCTCAGGTCATGATCCCAGGGTCCTGGGATCGAGCCTCAAGTCAGGCTCCCTGCTCAGTAGGGAACCTGCTTCTCCCTCTCCCTCTGCCTGCCGCTCTGCCTACTTGTGCTCTCTCTCTACTTCTGTGTCAAATATTTTTAAAAAATATTAAAATCCTATCTTTAGTTACAGGTGTCTGGTCCATAGACACAGGAAAAGGCCTGAGGAGTATGCAGGGTAGTTTCTGTGGCGGCCTGGCTGGGGAGCTCCGAGCGAGTCTGCTCTGGGCCTCCCTTCGGCCCCTGGTGCCAGTACCCGGGATTTCAGGGCGTCTGGACGAGCCCACGTCTGCCCCGGGCGGGTGAAAGTCCTGCCTGAGGGAGTTGCGGCTCCACAGGGCCTCTGCCTAAATGGGAGTGTTGGGGTTCCATGTCTTTGGGTCCATTTTCCATTTTCTTCTCTGTCAGCCCCGCCTTTCCTCTTCTGTTTCCTCTGTTGTATTCTGTGCCCCGGCCTACCTCTCTACCTCTCTGGGTCTCTCTCAGCTTCTGCTTTTCTTTTTTTTTTTTTTTTCTGTTTGTCTTCCTCTCCCTGTCTTTCCGTCTCTGTGCCTCTGTTTCCTTTCTGTCTCTCTGTCCATCAGTGAACATTGCCCCAGACACACAGACACCCGCCTCCGCCACAGGACGGCTCTTGGCCAGGGCCGGGGGGCCCTTGGAATGTGAGTGCTCCAAGTTCTGCCCTCTGACCTGTGACTGGGGGGGGGGGGGCAGGGAGCCAGGTGGCAGGACCTTCGCACCAGTGCCAAGGCCAGGCCGTCTGGTGGCTGCCGTGCTGCCAGCAGCCCTTTGGCGGGTCCCTGATTTGGAGGCCACAGCGTCCGGTGTCCACAGTGTTTTCCTCTCCACCAGATCCAGCACAGTTTCTTTCCAGAAAGGAGCAGTTGCCAGCCAAGCCCGTGTTTCCCTCACAGGGTCCGAGGGGAGGCCTTCGTGGGCCCAGGCAGCCCTGTGCAACTCGTGCACACAGACCCTGTTAAATACTTGGGATCGCCCTTTAGCTGCCCAGGCTGGCTTAGGTACTTTCCCACCGTGGCCTCTCTTTGCTCAGCCCAGACTCAAACACTCAGGTGTTGCCACTTCCCTGGGTCGTTCCCTCGGGAGGGCTCCTGTGCCTCCTCCGTCACCCTGGCATCAGTTAGGTCCCTGGTGCAAACACCCTAAGACGGCGAGGGTAAAATGTTGCTTCTCCACACCTCCTTGCCCTTCCAATCTGCAAGGGCCACTGTTCTTCTCACACAGGCGCGGAGAGCGGTAGAGGGAGAGGGGCAGGTGGAGGGCCAGCACCCGACACGGTGAGGACCAGGGCCAGGAGGTCCCTAGCTGTCCCCTCCCTGCGGGAGTCCTGACCCCGGATTCCCAGCTGGTCTCCGCCTCCAGGCCCAGGCTAGGGACGTTGCTGCTCTTGGCTGCTCTCTAGTGGTCACCCGTGAGCATCGCACCATGAAATTCTAAGTCCTGCGGAAGATGGTCCTCTCTGTCTCCCTGGCCATTGTGCTTTCCCTCTCCGGCCTCTTGCCCACTGGGTCGGGGGCCTAGAGTCTTAAAGCCTCGCCGCTGCGGCTGGATTCCTTGATGTGTTCAAGCCCTTCCTGCAAGCTCAGGTCGGTGTCTGTGCTCCCCTGGTGCTTCCCCCCACTGTGGAAACACCTGCCAGATGGAATGCGGAAGGCCATTCCTCCGGAACCCTTCCCCGCTGCTCCCTGCCCACCCCTCCTCTCCCTCCCACCCCCTCGCAGGGCGGCTGGGCTGTGCACCCGTGCGGTCTGCCCACCCATTCATGGAGGTGACATCGGACTCACCCCCTTCCTATCTACGCTACCCACAGGAGGCCTCCCTAAGCAGGCGTCTACCCCCGACACGATGGCCGGCCGATGGTGGTTCGCAGAGCAGAGCTGTCCCCACGATGGGGCGTCCCCACGATGGGCGCTATGACAAGTGCCTAGGAACGCCGCCCTGTGTACTTCTCAGGTGAGAAACCCCTCATCCACCCAGGAGTTCCCTCCCTCTGTCTCCTTGCACCGCTGACTGCATCGGCACCTCTAAGATCGGGAGCCCTCGGGGTGCTCCACTGTGAGGAGTGTCGCCCAAGAGCCAGTCACAGTTGACTTCGGAGAGGTGGAGGGGATAGGAGGACGACAACAGGAAATTCCACAGGTGTGGAATCTTATACGTGGAGACATAAGGGATCCAGGGCCGTGATGGGACAGGGTCAGAGGCTCCAGGAGCTAGGACCAGCTCCGGACACAGGCTGAACAGCAGCCCCTGAAGTCCTCAGGGCCTATCTCTCAAGAGGATTGTGTTTGTTTGTTTTCACTTTTTGATGATTGTAACCTTTGTTCTTAGGGCCAGTGCCCTTGAGCTTGGGTGAGCCTGCGATGCTCATTTATTTGTTTATTTCATTCAGCTCAGCTGTCTATGGAAGAGTGATGATGTTCCAGGCCCAGGGCTCTGCTAAGGAGATAGGAAACGGCTTTTTATGTACACTCAATGTCGTACTAGAACCACTATGGGTGTCTTTTCAATGAAAAAGCAAAAATTGAGTACCTTAGATAAGACATCTGGAACTTGAAACAAAATAGGCAAATTCATATCCTTCTTGGATGAAATCAGAAAAGTGGCAGAGGCATGAGGATATCTGAAGTAATCAAAACAAAGCAAGTTAGAACCACAGTCTCTGGTTTGAAGAGCCAAGCCCTTGGCTGGTTCAGAGATGTAGGGGTCAAAACAGACAATCCCAAGATCTACCACTCTGGCCTGCAGATTATTTTGAGCTGAAAACCATCAAGGCCCAAAAGACTTGGGAAGAAATGCTGACCTTCCCCTTAACTGCCCAAAAGAGTTTAGATAGAGGACCTGTTCCTGGAAGAGAGCTATCACCATAGATTATTTACTTTTTACTAGTTACTATTATTTACTATTTACTACTAATTTAATATCACCTAAGTAAGGTAGCCCGGGAGGCATTTAACAAAGTCTGCTGAAATTCATCTCTGGGTCCCATTGTTTCTCGATGGCCCAGCAAACATCTGTTTACCAAACATTTACTCTTTCCTTTCTTCCTGTGAATTGTTTTCCTTCCCTTTGACTCCCCAACCCCTTCTCCTTACTTAGTTCAGGATGACATATATAGTCATTTGGTATGACTGTCTTTGGAATCTCATGTGGGTTCCTGTATGTACAAAATTAAATTTGATCTTCCCTTATTAATGTGTCTCCTGTCGATCTGATTCTCAGACCAGCCAGAAGAAACTTGAAGGGCAGAGGAAAGTTTCTCCTTGCCAACAGAGATAACCCAGGGGACACCCCAGGAAGTTGTTTCTCACCCCAGTCCTGAAGGGCACAGACCATTTGGCAGCTTCCAAAGGGTGGCTTTGCCCTCGTAAGTCAGTCTAGCTTCTCTGTCCTTTTGTTTTGAACTAACCAATGACATGTCGGAGACAGTGTACAAAGGCAGGAAAAAAGTTGTCCGTAAGAGCAGATGTGTAATGGGTGAAATGAACCAGACCTCCTTGGAAGAGCTGTGTAGAAGTTATTCATATTTAATAAGTGCAGGGTTCCTCCGTGCCTGGTCTGCTTTCTTGGAGTCTGTGTCCTTGGGCACTGCATCTACTCATTTCTTCCCACGGAACATATTCTTCTTCCAACCACTCTGGAACATTCTTTCTTTCTAGTCAGGGGGTGGAGCAGTGACACTGCAGGGACCCTATCAGTTTTCCTCGCAGGGTGTGACCTGCCTCGGGGCTGTTGTTTCATTTTATTACAATATCAGAGGCCAAGGCATGCAGGGGGCCGGGTTGTCCTAAAGTGCTTGTGTGTATGACACTGCATGCCCCCCCCCCCCCCCACATTCCAGAAATGGAAACTGGGCATGCCAGGAACACCTCCCCTCTCTAATGAGGAAAGAGGTCGTTGTTCATTGTTCATTTATCACTCAGGCACGTGAAAGGAGTTTGGTATTCCCGAGGCATTCGCAGTTTCACTTCTGCTCACCATTTCCCCGGGCCCTGGTGGGGCAGGGGGCAGGGGCGGTGGGTCTGACCCGGCCCCTTCCCTGCCTTTGTCTTTGACCTGGAACAGCAAAATGCTGACCTAGGGAGACCAGAGGACACGCTTGAGCTGCCTGAGCACTCCGTGATCTCCGGTCAGCGGGGCCTCGGTGTGACCTGTGGGCTTCCGTGTGGCAAGACTGTCTTCTCGGAAGGAAGGAGGTTCTGTGGGGGCCCCAGTGTTCTGAGCCGGGCCTCACTCCCCCAGCCTGTGCCCGTGTTTCTGGGCTTCGTGGCTGGGTACATTTCGCTGAAAGTGTCTTTCTCTTTTTCAGACTGTTCTGCGTCAGAACTGCTGGTCCGAAACCAGGAAGTACTTAAAGCACATTTATCACTATCTTACTGAGGCCTGAGGGAAAGGTTTTGCCAAAAACAAACAGCCTGGAACCCAGAGCTTTAACCGGATGAAGAGTTTCTAATCTTTAAGAATTGTTGGTACTTAAACAAACCATCCTTTCAAAGGACTTTGCGCTCCTGCAGTCTCCCTGAAAGCGCCAGGCCCCAGCCCGGGGGCTCCGGCCAGTGTCTGTGAGGTAGACAAGTGCTGTTTCTCTTCACGTGGACCGAGATCGCCGCCCAGGTACGGTTCAGAAAGGAGCAGAGCTTCACTGACCCTGATCTAATTTCTCCCAACGACCAGCTCAAGGTGAGCTGGCCAGAGGGAAAACTACTCCTTCCCTTCCGACTGTCAAGAGTCTGTCCCTTCTGATATTCCAGGACCTGGCTGTGTTCTGGGGCTGCCCTCCTCAGGCCCCCATCCTGTTCCCCCTCCCTACGCCTGACCCCAAAACTGTACAGTCCGGGAACAGGAGAGCCATGCCCGAGGGTGCTTTACTCCCGGCTGCAGGGGCAGATCTGACGGGAACAGGGCTGAGCTGGGATGGTGAGCTCCTACCCTAGTTACCCGGTAAGCACTGGCCATTTCACATTAGCTAGAGTTCAGATACGAAGCTAAGTAGAAGTAGCAGAAAAGAGCAGTAAGCACTCGAGACGCTCTGAAAATGCACCCAGCTGCCTACTGCTTACAGAGAACGGGGCTTTCCAAAGGAGCAGCCCCTCAACATCTATGCTGTCCAAGAGGGCACGTGGGGAGAGCGTCCCTCACGGAGACTCGCTCACCTGTGGGCAGGAGGGTACGTGTCTCCCTAGTCCCTTCTGGTTTCTCCCATTTGCCCCCGCATTACCTCACCTTCCCCTTCCTCCATTTCCCCTCCCCAGAGCAGGGGGTATGACCACAGCCGGGGCCGGAACGTGGAGGAAGAGTGAGGAAGCCCGGTTATTTCTAGGGTCAGCGCTAAAATGTGGCGAACACACGGACCCCTCCAGTTCTGAAACAATCACATCCCATCGCGGTGTGGAAGCGGAAGGACCGGTGAGATGGGAGGAGATTGCCTCAAAGGGGTGCTGGGGCGGTCGCTACTCTCTCGACTTCGGTGGTTGAAATTAGAGGAGACAAAGTAGGACGCCGGGGACAAGAGGGGCGCTGGCTAGGCAGCATCCAGGGGGTTTCTGTACTGTGGAGTGAGGGCTGGAGAGGAAGGTGCATGGAGATGCGGCCCCTGCCAAGCCTACGCTCTGCGCGCACTCTTGTCCGAGAAACCTGAAGCCCCATGTTGGGTTTCTCGACCGACCGCGTCTGCCCCCCGATAACTGACCCCAGACATCATCCTCCCTGAGGCCTTTCTTGCAACCTTTGCCCTCGGGGGCTGAGCTGTTACCTTTTGGGGAGGCTGAGCACTAACGGCTTGTTTACGAGGCTGGCCTCACTAAGCCAAGGAATCTTGCCAAATGTGGGAACAGAAACCTGGAGAGAAAGGGAAAGAGATCATTTTGCAGGTGCGCTGCGCTTGCCGCCACACAAGGCCCCAAGGAAGCTCGGCAGGCCACGTGCGAGCCGCGCTCCACAAGCCGCTTTTCCGATCGGAGCCTGTGGAGTCGCCCCTAAAGTGTCCGAGAGCAAACAGGGTCCTCTCCGCGCGGCGGGCTTGGGGCCGAAGCCCGGGCGCGCGGGTCGGGGTCGGGCCCGGCGCTCCCGGCGCTCCCCGCGGCCCGCGCAGCCTCCCTGCAGCCTCGGGCTTTTCTGCCACAGGCCCAGCGGCCAACCCCCCCACCCCCCGCCGCCTTCTGGGCAGCAAAGGGGGGAGAACCGCGCGCGGAGCCCCAGCCGCGGGCGCCCGTCTCCGACCCTGCGCTCCGCGGCGGCGGCTCTGACCGCTCACCGCCGCCCGAGCTCGGCTGCGTCCTCGGGAGAGGGCGGCGCCGCGGGCCGTGCTCCGGGGGAGCAGGCGGCCCTCCCGGCCCCTGCGGAGTCGGGAGCCCCCGGGCGGCGCCTGCGGGCACTGCCGGGGGACGCGCCCGGGGAGTTCTCGGACGCCGCGGCGTCCCCAGCGGAGCGCCTGACTGGTCCCGGGAGCCCGTCCTGGACAGCCCCGCCCCCGGCCCCGGCCTCGGACGCCGCCCCCCGCGCTTCTGGGCGGTGCGCGCTCTTTCCCGGGCTCTGCAGGGGCGCCCGCCCCGGGGCCGCCGCGAGGGCTCCGAGCCGCCGGGAGGGGGCAGCAGCGAGCGCGCAGCTCCGCCGGCCGGGCGGGGGCGCTCTGGCCGCGGAGGTGGTGGCGGGCCCGGAAGTGCTCGGCCGCCGCCGCGACCCCGGCGCCCCGGAAGGGGAAGGAGGCGGCCGCCGCCCTCCGCGAGCCGCGCAGCCCCAGAAGTGCGGGCAGGTGGGTCCCGGCCGCTCTCTCCCCCGCCGGCCCCCGCGGGCCCCAGGCTGGTGAGTGAGGGCGGCGGCGGCCGGGGGGTCCCGGGGCTGGGGTCCCTGCTGCAGGGACGGTCTCCCGGAGCGGCAGAACCTGTCGCGGTCTCCGTGGAGACACGGGTCGGGCCGGAGGAGGTCCCTTCGCAGACTCGCTGGCCGGCCCCGGTGTTTCTGACCCTGCGGGTTTGCATAGCGCGGCAGGGGCCGCCGTGTTCGCTGCTCGACGGTCCCCTTTGCAGGGGAGCGGTGGCTCGGAAGGCTGGTGAGCCCGGTGCGTGGGTTACGAGTCTGGTGTTTCCAGTCCTCGCTTTCGGCCGGTAAAGCCGAGCTCGGGCCCTTCGGTGTTGTGCGGGTTGCTGTTGTCTTCAGGCTGCCACCGTTTCCCTTTTTAAAATAGGAACAGGTGCTTTGAGATCTCAGCAAATAGAAGCTCCGGATCCTGTCCCTAGAAACTTGCATTAATCGCAGCTGAAGGACACAGTGACAGGGAGGGCTTGGGGTCCTCTGAAGCCCGCCGCAGGTCTCGCGGGTATGTGAACCCCGAGGTGACTGGTTTAGAGGCAGACGGGTTGCCAGGCCGAGGCTTTGGGGTCAGACTTGGGTTTGAATTTGGCTCCGTTGTTCACCACTGTTGATTGGGTCTGAGGTTAGCTGAGCAGTTTGAACCTCAGGTGTGTGCGTTTTTACTCAGTAGGAGGCATTTTGCTAATTATAGGGGCGCTCATGCTAACCCGAGAGGTGGGGACTGAATGGAGGGAGCACAGAGGGTAATAAAGTAATAAAGCTACCAGACGGCTGTCCTGTGTTTGGGGTCATAACTTCGAGTCCGAGACGAAATGTCAGTGTCCGTAATTATGAAGTGGCCAGCGCATGTGTTTTGCTCCGAGGTGGTTTGATTTTAACTCCGTCCTTCCCCTGCCCTTTCACGGTCCTTCTTTTTCTAGGAACTTGGCCCAGAGAACGAGCTCATCTACTGTAGGCCTGGCCTGGGTTGCTGCCTTTGAAACTCGGAACGACGACAGCCACAGCACAGCATGGAATTTCCAGAAAGGTCTTATTTGGAAACCTCGTAGAGAACGAGAGCCACCTGGACTCGCGCGAGGGAGGTTGCGCCGGCCTGCGTCCTTGGGAGAGGATCATGTGCGACCAGCCTGTAACGAACGCGAAGGAGGCCAAGTGGCAGAAGGTCCTGTATGAGCGCCAGCCCTTTCCTGATAACTACGTGGACCGGCGTTTCCTGGAGGAGCTCCGGAAGAACATCTACGCCCGGAAGTACCAGTACTGGGCTGTGGTATTCGAGTCCAGCGTGGTGGTCCAGCAGCTGTGTAGTGTCTGCGTTTTCGTCGTTATCTGGTGGTATTTGGATGAGGGTCTTCTGGCCCCCCAGTGGCTTTTTGGGACTGGCCTGGCTTCTTCACTGATTGGCTACGTTTTGTTCGATCTCATCGACGGAGGTGAAGGACGGAAGAAGAGCGGGAGGACGCGGTGGGCTGACCTGAAGAGCGCCCTCGTTTTCGTCACTTTCACTTACGGTTTCTCGCCAGTGCTGAAGACCCTGACGGAGTCCGTCAGCACCGACACCATCTATGCCATGTCGGTCTTTATGCTCTTGGGCCACCTCATTTTCTTTGACTACGGTGCCAATGCCGCCATCGTGTCCAGCACGCTGTCCTTGAACATGGCCATCTTCGCTTCCGTCTGCCTCGCGTCCCGCCTGCCCCGCTCCCTGCATGCCTTCATCATGGTGACGTTTGCCATCCAGATTTTTGCGCTGTGGCCCATGTTACAGAAGAAACTGAAGGCGTGTACTCCCCGCAGCTACGTGGGAGTGACGCTGCTCTTTGCGTTTTCAGCCTTGGGAGGCCTGCTGTCCATCAGCGCTGTAGGAGCCGTCCTCTTCGCCCTTCTGCTGGTTTCCATCTCTTGTCTCTGCCCTTTCTACCTCATTCGCCTGCAGCTTTTTAAAGAAAACATTCACGGACCTTGGGATGAGGCTGAAATCAAAGAGGACTTGTCCCGGTTTCTCAGCTAAGTTAGAGACTCCCGTTGTGTTAGGAAGGCAGGCTGCTCGACTGGCCTCGCAACTAGTGTAGGAGTTGAAGGCAGAGTCCCATTCTGGAAGCATCGCACCGATGCGGGTCGGGGGCGGAGATCAAAAGCAAAAGCTGTAACAAAGGCGTGGGTGGTGAAGGTGCTTGGCCTTTCTGTTGTTTTGTGGATGAAGGAGCTTCCTGGGCCCCCTTGAATTCCTACCTCTCACTCGCTGTTCCAAGTGAAGTCGTGTGGTTTCTCGTTATTAAAAAAAATGACAACACACCCATTAAGTTGTCTCACGATTTTTCTGTAAGCCGGAGGCTGACGGGAGGGGCGTGGAGAGTGAAGAGAAAACGAAGATACGTGGGTTTATGTGTAAAGTCACTTCTACCTTTATTTATGTAGAGCTCAAACGTGAGAACCCTGGATGCTGTGCCCTGTTATTGGCCAAGATCACAGAATTGTCGCTTCACCCTGACTCCGAGCTTCTCAGCCCTCAGGGAGGCGTGGACAGGCTAACGGCAAGGGAGAGTGTGGGGTGTCACGTAATCATGATCACGTAACACATAATCACATTGTGTCCCGACACCGGGCATTCAGAGAGGCTGACGTAGTTGGGAACTCTTCCCTAGAGGAGGTGGCCCTTGAGCTTGGTCTTGGAGCTGAGACTGGGATTTAGGTAAGAGGTGGTTTTAGGGCAAGGTGGCAAAGGCCTGTAGAGCCAGGTAAGTAATATGAACAGGAGAAGCCAGCAGACTTCGTGCGGCGAATGGCAGCTGAGCGCGGGACGGAGCGCGCCCTGGCCAGCGAGGGCAGCCGCCGCTCCAGCTGAGGGTTTCTGGCCAGAACGTAGGCCTGGCTGCAGGTCCGTAAAATTCTGCGTAGAATCCGAAGTGAAGTCTCAGTAGCTGCAAATGGGATTTTTCTTGTGGAATCTGACTTGTAAATTCTGTCAAATTTAAATCCTGACAGAAACCACGCTCGGATGCAGCCTCTGGCCACCGTTGTGCCACATCTGTTCTTCGGGCCGCGCAAAGGTAGGAAAGTATTTCACGGGGGCTTAGGGTTATGGGGCTGGAGGAAAAGGTGGAACGGGAGGTTCGAGTGGCAGGAATTTGGGGTTCATACTGCAGGTCATTGGGAGCAATCCAGCTTATGTAGGAGGAGGAGATGATTAGATCGTGGGCTAATTATGCACCTGCTCTGTGTCTCGTTTTTTACCTATAAAATGGGAATGGAAGTATTAGAACCGTGGTAATTGAGATCTAGGCAGAACGTTCCAGAAACACTGACTCTGCAGTCAAGTCACACTACAGTCATGTCAGCGGTTCCTGTTACCAAGCTGACCTGTAGGAGGACTTGAAGAGGATAAAGTACAAAAAGCATGAGGCGCCTCCCAGAGTAGCTGGCATCTCCTGAAATAAGTCACTGGGGGCAGGTCCCTGAGCCATCTCACTAGAGATGAGTCAGAAATTTCATCCGCGTCGTCGTCTTCCGAAAGAGTTCTGCTTTCTTCTTCTCTGAACATAGATTTCTCAAGTCTTGTCTTCAGCAGGGTTGTGAACCAGTGTCTTCAGTTCTCTCACCTCACATCACTCTTTTTCCGATTTGAACTTGGACTGATGAGTATAGTGTTTGATTAGAATGGGTCGTTTTCCCTAAGGCACATTAGGTTTTTTTTTCGCAGTCCCAAGGACACTGGCTCATGGGGAGAGACGGATCTCGGAAAGGGACTTGAGCTCGGGGCATCCATCTGCTGCCTGTGTTGGGCGTGGCCTTTTCATGCCTTGAGAGGGGCCAGAACTGGCTCATCATTACTGTGTGGCTCACATTAGGAACGGGGCAGGTGTTAATGGTTGACGGTAGTAAAGAATTGTATAAAATGTGCTTTATTTCTTTATATCCTAGTACTTCTTTGGGTTTCTGATGATCACCTTCATGGAACTCACGTAGCAGCCACATCCATGTTGATGAGCAGGAAGTTTTCCAAATTTGAACCAAAGTTTGAGGAGTAGAAAGTTCTCCAGATTTGAACCATTTTCAAGAGTAGTTTCAGTGGGATGAATTAATGGGCCTGCGCTGTCACTTCCAACTCTCCTCCGTCACACTATATATAGCGTGTATATATGTGTATACTATATATGTATATAGTACGTGGAGCCCCCCAAGGCCTGATCCTGTTGTTTGGTGGTCGTGGTTGTGTGGAGGCGGCAGGGGATGGGAGGGGAGGGCTGGATGAAGGGTGTAGGGCTGGACAGCCAGCTCAGTCCAGGTAGAAATGTGGCGAGAAGGATATTCGCACCAGGGTGAACAGCGCGTTCAGAGTGTTCAGGGTCCTGATTCATCCGGGCAGGGGACAGAAGCACAGGGTAGACGGGCTGTAGGGAGAGGGCTTGAGGTCGGAAAGTGCTGAATGCTTTGAATCAGTGTGTCCTATAGTCAATGCAAATTAAGGGTTTTTGAAAAGGGATATAAGATTTCTACCGAACACACGTTTATGCATATATATATATAAAATTCTGGCCGCAGTCTTGAGGCCGAACTACAAGGCTGAGCCTGGGGACCTCTGTGGCAGTGGTGAAGACTGTCTGGACGAAGGGTGGTGACGACAGTGGGCGTGGAGGTGAGGGGCCTGATGCCAGAGATTCTCCGAGATCTTGGGAGACTCGTGTTGGGAAATGGAAAGGACTAGAGGATGAGTGGGGCCTCTTCCTTAAGCAGATTTCTGTTTTATTCACTATTCCATGAAAAAAACAAGTGAGAACAGGTTTGGAGGTGACGAAGATAAAATAAGAATGGGACACATTAAGTTTGAGGTGCCTGAGATGGGACACTCAGGCTAAGGTGTTGCACATGTATCTGGAAGACATTTGGCTCCACGTTCTGGGCATATTCTAGAAGGGTATTGAGATCTAAACAGAATCTAGTGCTTTTGTAGTTGGAATTCTTTGTACAGAATTGGTTGCCCCATAACCAGGCTGTAGAGGAATTAGAGATGGGTCACAGAAGGAGAATTAAAAAATCAAAATAATAACCAAAGGGAAAGAATGCCCTATGAAAACAGATTAGAGAACTGAACACCACGGCCTGGAAGGAAGGCTCAACAGAGATACAGTCCTCACCTCTAACACTGACGGGGTCAAGGTGAATGTTGATTTGTTCACCGAATCATGACTGGGAGAGGACACCCTTTGGAATTCGAGCAGGGTGAGTTTCAGACAAACGAAAGTATAATTTTGTGCACTTTCTGCGTGTGGCTCCAAGAAGTTCCCCAGACCCAGGACATAAATGGATTCCAAAAAGATTTGGGGGAAAAAATAAAAATAAGCCATAAATATTTTGTAAGAAAATGTTAAGTCCCAAGCCCATACACGGTACTCCCTGAGGGATGAGGAGGCTCACTTAGGCGCGCTGCTTGGGGTTGCTGCTGGCACAGGGACACAGGCCTGGATGACGATGGGTATGACCTGGTGTGACAGTCGTTGGGAAAGCTACTCATCACTAAAGCACAGTGATGCAGCCAGTCTCTTAAATTCAAGCTACTTTGGAAGAGTGCAAGCAGAACATTAATGACTTAGATTTTTGGAGGATATTATGGTGCATGTGGGAAGGGAAAGGGGAAAGGAAAGGGGAAGGCATTGTAGTAGCCTTGGAATTAAAATCCCAAACCAAATGCTTGCTTGCATAGGAAACTGTTAGCCCTCCCTTCTCTGCACCCCTTTATCCCAGCTCTGCTTCCTCTCAACCTTGTGGTCGATAGGTAAGGCTGGATGGAGGGTTGTGCTGGCAAGTGAGAGCAAGCCTTGCCTGGCCCTTCGAAACGGCACCGTTGTGGTTGGGATAGAAGGAATCAGGAAGAGGCAGAGCTGTAGGGCAGTGACTGCTTTGTTTTGTGGCCATGATGTGGCTTACAGAGAGGACCGGCAGGTAGCTACAAGGCTGTGCGGGGATCTGAGGAGAGCAGCACGTTGGTTCTGTGCGGTGACCAACTTGGTGTTTGGGTTACGCCTCTGTACCATGGCAGGGCTGGAAACTTTTGAGGGAGCCTGTGGGCAGCTGGCTTCCGCTGTGGATTTAAGAATCCATGCTGAGCGCGTTCAAGGAGGCATGGGGCCATTCTACATCTAAGCCAAAGGCTCAAGATCAAGGCAAAGAAGAGCCAGCAGAGGGCATCAGTCACACAATTTTACACTATTTCAAACCCCCTGGATATAGGGAAACCGGGCTGGGACACAGTGCCATCCTGTGGAACTTACTGATACTTCTTTTAGTAATGAAAGTCAGTAGTCTTGGAATTCTTGATGAATTGTGGTTTGAGAAATAACTACATCGTTTGAGGTCCCCCAAAACTCACGAAATAAATAGCATGCTGGAATTTGATAAATGACAACGGCTACATTTCCAAGTACCCAGTGTGTATCAGGCACTGCGTTAGGCACTTTATATGCCTTATCTTACTTACTTCTCATAACAGTCTTGTAATACAGGTATTATTTTCATTTTACAGTTGAGGGACTGAGACTTGTAGTGAGCCAGGAACGTGCCCAAGACTATATTGCGAGTTTGGGCTGATACTTTGCTTTTCTGACAGCTGAATGGCATCCAGCGCCAAAGGCTGACTGGTAGGCAGTTGCTTTTAATCCTTTCTCCAATCCCTTATCCCCTTTCTCCCTTATTCCTACCCCCAACATCTAGCAAAATATTTCTTGCCCACCCACGTTGATCTCTGCTCACTTTCTGCCATTCACATTTTATGACGTCTGGCCTCAGGAATGTATTCATTCAGCAGATACTCACTGGGCACTAACTGTATGACAGATACTGTTCTGTGTGCTTGAGAGGTCCAGGAGCAAAGTGGACAAAGGTCCTCAGTCTAGTGGAGCTCGCCTTCTACCGGAGGAGACAGAAACGAACCCAAGTAGAAGATAACAGATGCTGCGGGGGTGGGGGAGGGAAGTACCAGCGGTGTTAAATAAGGGGTCGGGGTGGTCTCATAAGTAACATTTGACCGAGGACTTGAAGATGAGTGGATCGTTCAGATTCCCAGGGGACCAACATTCCAGGCAGAGGGAAGAGCTGCTGTACACGTGCTGGCGGAAGACCCCGGGCTGCCGGCATGTTTGGGGAAGAGCAAGAGGGGCTGACGTGGATGACCAAGGGGAACAAAAGACGAGAACAAGGAGGTAACGTGGGGTTCTAGATCACATACGACACTGCGGGCTAGTGAAAGGACTCTGGCTTTTACTCGGAGATGGGAGCCATTGGACGGGCTTGGAGAAAAAGAGGGACATGATTTGACATACATTTTGGAAGGCGCGTTCTGGTCTGGCCGTGGGGCAAGACCAGAGCAGAAAGCAGCGTTAGGAAGCCCTTGGAGTCGCCCAAGCAGGGATGACGGTGCTCCGAACAGAGAGGTAGCAGAAGTGGCGAGACGAGTCACACTCTGATATCATTTGAAAGTTAAGGGTTTTTTGACCTATTGCTGTGGGGTATGAAAACAAGAGAAGAAGCATAAATGACCCCTAAGGGTTTTGGCCTGAGAAATTGAAAGAGAAAGAGATGTGATCAGTTGAGCTGGGAGCCAAGGTGACACGGGTGGAAATTTGGGGGAAGAAAATCGGTTGGTGGCATGTAGGGTATGAAATGTAGATATAAGGGCTGAAATGTGAGTAGAGAGTTCGACGAGTTTGGATTTTAGGAGCAGTGTATGGGGTGGAAATACACATTTGGGAAATTATTGGTCTATAAATGCTGTGAGACTGGATGAGGTCACTAAGGAGGTTGACAGGAACTGAGAAGAGGACCAAGAACTCCAAATTAAAAGTTCGGAGAAGAACAAGCAAATCGATCTGGAAGCCGGAGTCCTGGGAACCGAGTACAGATGACTCGAGGGAGAGGAGGTGGCCAACTGTGACCAGACGGAAATCTGGTAAATCAGGTAACGGAAGGACTGAGAACTCACATTGGATTTAGCAAGGAGGGAATCACTGGCGGCGTTGAGAAGAGCCGTTTGTGGCAGAGTGGGGGGATGA
>PISX010026785.1:0-23945 GCA_004024625.1 Mellivora capensis | reverse complement strand
GGGACGGGGAGTGTGACTGACCTGGTAGGTGGCGATGACCCTCTTGCGCGCGTGCTGGAACAGCTCCTCGTCCCCCCACTGCGGGTGCTCGCGGGCCAGCCGCTGCGCGCACAGGTTGTGGTAGCGGAACCACAGCAGGCCCAGCGCCTGCAGGAAGGGGTCGCGGTTCCCTCGCTCCGCCCCGAAGGCTGCACGCGACGCGGGGCCGCAGGGCGCCGGGGCCGCAGGGGAGGACGTGAGCGGCGGAGTGACCACCGACGAGGCCGCCCGCAGCCCGCAGCCCGCAGCCCGCCCCGGCCCGCCCCGCGCCCCGGCCGCCGCAGCCCGCCCCGCCGCCTCACCATACAGCCCCCGGGGCCCGCGCTGTCCGGTGGCCGGGTCGGGCGCAGTCCACATGAGCAGGGGGCTTTGCGCGTCCCGGGGGAAGGCGGGGTCGGGCCCCGACGCCAGCTGCCCCCCGGAGAAGCTCCGCAGCGCGTCGCTCCAGGAGTGCGAGGAGCCATAGATGGCGCTGCCGTCCAGCCAGCCGGTCACCTCGTTGGTCTGCGGGTCACCGCGACGGTGAGCCGCCAGGGTGAGCCGGGGGTCGGGGAGCGGAGGCGGGTGTAGGTGGGGGGGGAGGAACCCCACCGCGCCCTGCCCCGCCTCGAACCCGCGACCCCCGCTGCCTAGTGCCTAGTCTCACCAGGTCGCGGGGATTACTGGGGCTCTGTCCAGTCTCGGGGTCCCAGCGGCTCCTCTGGAAGGGGAGGACCACGTCCCCGCGCCGGTCGGGGTCGAACACCGGGTCGCCGGGCGGGATGTGGATGTTGAGGAACTCGGCTGGGCAGCCGGGGGTCTCCACGCTCACCAGGTCCGAGAGCACGTGGTAGCCTGTCCGCAACAGGGGAGGGCGGGCAAGGACCAGCTAAGGACCATTCTCTCTTCTTCATCAAGTATCTAAAAGCCTTCCCCAACTCCTCCCGAAGCTTCAAAAGACTCTTCAGCCAGTCTTGGCAAGCCCAAATCTTGACCTCCTTCGCCCTTCCCAGTCCTTTGTCACACCCTGGTCCAAACTGTTTTCATTGCCAGTTTGGTCTTCTCCTTGGTAACTGGGAGGTGCCCAGTGAGTGTGCCTAGGCAGTCAGGCTGGGAACACCTGCTCCAACATGCAGCTGGGAGCAGCCCACACAGAGAATCTCCCAGTCTCACTGCAACACTGGACACTGGGAATCAAATATAGACACCCTGGGTGGCCAGCACAAGCCTGGCATTCCTGCTGGGAGCAGCAACCCACAGTCACTGGGGTCTGGCCAACCACCCTAGCACCCCCGTTTTGACACCCCACCCACCAACCCTCTTGCCAAAATCAAAACCCTGCCCTGAGACTGTCCTAGGAGTCACAGGGGCAAAGAGTGAGAATAGGGTCCCACCAAGAGTCCCTACCAGATTATTGTCATATTCCTGTCTTTACCTGCAGTCCCATCAACAGCTCAATGTGGGGCAAATTTATGCGTCCCCCAACCAGACTTTCTCCCTGTACCTTTTCTTCCCCAGAAAAAGAAATACAAGACATAGCTTTATTGACTTAAGAAAAGTCATTTTAGGACCCAGACATCTTGTGATTTATGACTACTTGCCCAATGCACATTCTTGAGTTATCTTTGCAGGATTTAAACTCCTTTGCCCACTCAGATATCGGATCAGTTAAAGGCAGACAATTGATGCCAACCCTTGCTAGCCCTTGTGAGTTTCATCAATTAAGACCTGGACTCTGGGGGTGCCTGGGTGGCTCAGTGGGTTAAAGCCTCTGCCTTTGGTTCAGGTCATGATCCCAGGGTCCTGGAATTGAGGCTTGCATGGGGTTCTCTGCTCAGCAGGAAGCCTGCTTCCCCCCTCTCTCTGCCAGCCTCTCTGCCTGCTTGTGATCTTTGTCTATCAAACAAACAAAATCTGAAAAAAAAAAAAAAAAAAGAAAGAAAGAAAGAAAGAAAGAAAGAAAATTGGGGTTTTTTTGAAGATTTTATTTATTCATTATTTATTTATTTGAAAGAGAGATCACAAGTAGGCAGAGAGAAAGGGGAAAGGAGGCTTCCTGCTGAGCAGAGAGCCGGATGCTGCAGGACTCAATCCCAGGACCCTGAGATCATGACCTGAGCTGAAGTCACAGGCTTTAACCCACTGAGCCACCCAGGTGTCCCGAAAGAAAATTGTTAAAAAAAAAAAAAAAAAAAAAAGCCCTGGACTCTGTCATTCCGAGATGACTTTTGCCTAAATTCTAGGTGGAATTCCCCATTGTACAAGTGCCTTCATGAATCCATATGGACCCTTAGCTTAAAACTTCCTCAGTTTTGTTATTCAGGAAGACACTGCTTTGAGAACTATCCTCCATGTTCTCCCCTACTTGTTCTAAATAAAACTCTTCCTATTCTTGGCTTGGTTGTGTTTTTTATTTAGCTCAATACCCTCCAAGAGGCAAATCCAGTTTTGGGTAAGAATACCCCATCTCATTGTCTCTCCCTCCATCTCTCACCCACATTTCTAAGATCCTCTATCACTTCTCTCCCTCACTCCCTGACTCCCCACTCAGACATAGAGGTGTCCAGCCAACCTTACTGGCTGCTCTCCCCCAGAGGTTGAGGGCCTCACCAAAGAAGACTCCCAGCACTGTTCGGTTTCGTAGGGAGGCCTGCCCTGCAGGGCCCCTCATGGCAGTGTTGCTGAGGTTTCTGGGGTTGGGCAGGTGGGGTTCTCCCAAGGGCTGGTACACACCATCTGCATAGCTGGCTGGGACCAGGCGCTGCAGCGGAGAGCCTGGGGTAGGAGGGACAGAGTAGGTAGGAGTAGGGACAAAGATAAATCCTCAGTGGGGCTCCCTTACACCCTTTCTCCCAGGCTTCCCTCCATACCACAGATCCTAAAACTTTAAGAATGGGTGGGCTTTGCTGGTGGCTGCCAGCCCTTGCCCCTTCGGGCAACCCTGCCCCTGGGGCTGTCTCTACCTGGCCCTCACCTACCTTTGCTGCCCCATCTGTGCTCCATGAGGTTGTTGTACCACCCATCAAACCGCTGTACCTCCCAGGAAATGGGGTTCTGAGCTCCTGTGTGAGAACAGAGGAAAGGGGCAGCTGGGCAAGTCCGGGCATGAGAGGACAGGCAAGCCTGCAGGATAAGGCTCCTGGGAGCCTGGCAAGAGGAGCAGCAGAAGGTGGACACCCACAGTGTGGAAGGCGGGTGGCAGAGGGAGAGAATGGAGGACAAAGTGACATTCAAACTCAAGCTCAGTCTTCCAGCTGCTCGTGGAAACATGGCAGGGAGCACTGAAGTGGTGTAGCCAGGGGCGGTGTGTGCTGACAAATAACCAGAACAAGTCGGTGCTGGAGAATAGTGGCGATGTAGAAGGGCACACAGGAGCCTTCTACTGCCCTTACACCTCAGCTCCCTGCGGGGACAAGGTAGGACAGAAACCATTCCTGGCCTTAAGATATCATACGAAGCAAGATCCAGTGGCACAAAAGCCAACCACTCTTCCAACCAGGGAAGGAGAGGTCATACTGTGACCACTCCCTGGGTAGGAGAAGTATGGAGAGGGGCTTAGCCCTCTCCTGCTCATCAGAGCCCAGGGCAAGGGTGTGAGCTATGGGGCTGTGGATCTGGGGTCTGTTGCTACTCTGGTCTCTTTTCCAGTTTCTGGGGTGGGGACCAGATCAGGGACTGTCTGGTCTAAGGATAACCTTAGCCCCTCCTCTTTTGAGGCATCATGTTCCTCATGTAATTCCTCTTATTGACCCTATTATACTTTCCAAAAACTAGGATCTGGGAGGGAGCACTCAGTTGTTGAGGGAAGAACTCAGGCAGTGAAGGGGGAGGGGAGGATCCAGAATCAGAAGTGGAATGGGGGTCCTTCTGGTCAGTAGATCAGATGACCAGTCAGATTTCTTTCCCCAAACTAGAAGACTACAGGGTGAAAGCTCTCTCTCTGCTCACTTCAGGGAACAGAACAAAGGACCCTCATCAGCCAGAGAGAGACCCATTCCTGATTGTCTTTCCACTCAGACCAAGCACAAGATCTCAGAGCTCCTCTCCTGACCCACACTCCCATGTATGCACATTCACTCATCAGAAGGTCAGAGAAGGAAAATGACTCAGGCTCTGATGTTTGAGCAAAGACCTCAGCTAAGAGTCCCAGACTTGGGGCAGGAACTGGCACAGCTACATACATGTGATCTCTAAAGAAAGATGAACTGGTGGCAGAACAAGGGGGAGGAGGGTCTTTGGGGGAGAGCAAAAGGGAGAATGCTTCCTGGGAATAAGTGGCAAGAGCTAACAAGAAAAAGAAAATCCAAGGTCAAGGCAAAGAGAGAGCTAGAAGGAATGAGAATGCAAACAGCTCTGTCCTGGGAGAAGCTGTAGGGGTCTATTGCCTTAATTCAGAGTAGGACTTTCCAAAGGTTTTCTCTGCTTCCTTTTCTTCTATCTCCCCCACCTGCCCCTGATGATAAGGAACTGGCTCTCAAAAAAAAAAAAAAAAAAAAAAGGTAGGTATTTATTTGAGAGAGAGAGAGAGAGAACTAGCGAGTGAGAGCACAAGCAGGGGGAGCAGCAGAGGGAGAGGGAGAAGCAGAATCCCTGCTAAACAGGGAGCTCAACGAAGACAACTGGGGCTCTATCCCAGGACCCTGGGATCATGACCCAAGCTGAAGAGAGACACTTAAACAACTGAGCCACCCAGGCACTCCAGGAACTGGCTCTTTTTTAACCTAACTTGTAGCACTTTAAACCTACTTCCCTTCTCAGAGACCCAGACTTCAGAGAATGGCCTCAGATTCTAGTAAGAGACTGTCCAAAGCTGACAGAAACAAGATGAAATCAAATGGACCACCCATATTAGTAGTGGTGGTTGGTTGGTTTTGTTTTTGTTTTTGTTTTGTTCATATTGTTTTGAAACATTTGTGACTTCCCTTCAGCTTTAGTCTAGTCTGACCACAGGATCCTTTATTATCTTGTATGCCTCATCAGTCTGTTCCCATTTGGGATCAGGGGTCCTTACTTTATGAAGAAAAAGAGAAGACAGAGAAGAGGGAAAGGGCCTCCAGACTGTAAGGAATGAAATAGGAAATGCTGACACAGCAGGGTTCCTCTGCTCCTAGCTATACTTCTTCAATCTGTACTTACCCATAGCTGTCCATGACCCGACCAGGAGTGTCCATGCCAGAGCCAGACAGAAACCCATGATGAATATGATAATAGGGCTCAGATATTAAAACACCCTAAAATGGAGACCCTAGAAGAAGAGGACAGGAAGAATGAGTCCCAGCAATTCAGGAGAGTCAGGCCAGGGCCTCTGAAGGTCCCTGGGAATCTAGGTGTGGCCTGGGCCAACACCACAGTGGGGTGCAAAGAGCAGGAGACTCACGGTCTCCCAATAATCTTTCATTCACTCAACAAATATTTGACAGGCACCCACTATGTATCAGGCACTGGCTGACTTGGGAGCTAGAGATTAAGTGATGAACAAAGCAGATAGAAATCTCTGCCTTCCTGGACTTACCTTCGTAGATTAACTGAAACACCTTGCTTTGGCGCAGCTTCCTGAAGTGTATGTTCCTTGGACAGAGCCTTACTTGGGGGCCAGCACACTGAGCTAGTCCACAGGTGTGGTCTTAGGCAGGTCACTTACCTGGTCTGGACCTTGGTTACTTCTTCCAGCAATGGGAGTAACCATGCCTGAACTGTCTATCTCCTAGCATGGTTGCCAGAATCAAATGTGAGAATGAGGCTGAACAAAGCAAGAATGGCAACAGGTGTTATGTACATGTGATGTAGGTAGAGGGTGGGTTGGAGCGAGGCTCCTCTTGGTGGACTCAAAGAATGCAGTGCCAGGCTCTCCTGTCTTTGGTGCCAGCTTTCTGCTCTCTCTCCCCAGGCTAACAAATCACCCAGGGACAACGGGGAAACAGAGGCAGTAGGGGACTCAGGCTGGGACTCTTGACTGGCACAGGAAGTGCCTCAGGCCAGTAAAGATCTTCCAAAGGTGGCATAGAAACTGGGGGCTGGGGGTGGGACTGGGGAACTATCAGAGAAAGCCTTATCTCAAACCAAATCCTCAGGACTCCTGAACAGGTTGTCTAGTCCCAGAGGGTGAGCTCATCCCAACTTGCCATCTCCCATTAAAGAAGTGAAAAACCTTAGGCCCTGTCATAACTCAAAAGCTCAGCACTCCACCCACTCCCTCCCAGAGACTGTCCACATGGTGACCTTTGATAGTGCGTGAAAAGCAGGGTCCTGAATGGTTGAAGCCATAAGGATGGACATGCTGAATTGGCCACAGTGGTCCTTCCCTGATCTAGGATGCTCTGCCCCTTCCCTCCTTCCACCGTGTCTTCAGGATCTGGGCCCCAGAGACCACTCAGCTGGGAAAAGCATGCAGTGAACTTTCAGGCCCAGCTGTGGGGATAAACCTGAAGAGGAATGTGGGCATGCTTAATAACCACTCCTTTCGGGTGGGTAGCCACAATGATTTATACAACAACATTGGTTCAGTAACTTTCTAACAGCCTTGAGTGGAGGGCATAACCTTATGACAGGGCAGTGAAGCTGCAGGCCGTGGCAGAACTCCGGAGGGAACACGGGCCTACCTTGTGCTTGTCCCACATGGCTACTTTTCCAGCCTGAAGTCCTACAATGGTGACCCTGAGGTGGGAGAAATATAAGCCAAGGCCATAGGGATTCCAATCCGGTCCCAAGGGAAGGCTGAAGGGAAGCCTGGACTCTTAAAAGCCTAAAAGTTCCCTCCCTGATGTCCCTCCACAGATATCCTTTAGGCCCAAGCAAACCAGGCCACCCAGCATTCCCAGTTCTCGAAGAACCCAAAACTTTGGTGGTGGAGGTGCGGAAGGAAGAGGTCTGAACAGGCTCAATTTTAGCTCCAGCCTAACAACTGAGGTGCAGGGGGCCCAGGGCTAGAATTCCCCTTCCCTCAAAAAGCGTGGCCAAGCAGGGGCACGCTCCGCCGAAGCCACGCAGGCGGAACTCCCTCCCTCGGAGCACCTAGGCCCGCGGGCCGTCGGGGTCTGACCTGTGGCGGCGGCGTCCCTGGACCCCTGAGGGCGGATGGGCTTCCTCCCCGCTCACAGCGCGGCCGAGACGCCCGCTCCCGGCCGGCTTCCTCTGCAGCTCTGCGCGGGGCGGGCGGGGCTGGGGGTGTAGAAGGACTGCGCGGCCGGTTCCGACGCGAGGCGAGGCGGGGCGGGGCGGAGTGGGGCGGGATACCAGCCCGCGCGCTGGGGACCCGCGGAGTTGCTCCGAGGGGACTGGGACGCGCGCGCCAGGTGAGACGGCGCCGGCTCGCAGGGCTCAGGCCGGCCATCTGTCCCGTCCGTGGCGAGGCCTCGGCTAGTGCGGCCACTTGGACAGCGAAAGGGGCAAGTCTGCTGTGGCTGGGGAGCGGGCGTGGGGGGACCGGGGAGGCGCTCCCCCAAACTCTCCACACCTTCGGATGTGCGCTCCAAGACCAAGAGGATCGGTCAATGCCGGCAGTCCAGGCCAGGCGTCCAAGCAAGGCACTCGTCCTAAGACCCTGAAAGAGTCTGTGACAACCCTAACCAACGGATCCCCCCACCCCCCGCAGGGTTCCTCGTGAGCTCTCGGAGGTCTCAGGCGCTAGAGCTCCGCCCGCGCCCCGCGGGTCCCCGGACTGCATCGCTAGGTTTGTGCGGGAGCCGCCGGGGGTTCGGGGCAGGGTGCGGGAGGAGGGGGGCCAGAGGGATAGCTGCGGAGGAGACGGCTCTTGTCCCAGGCCCAGGACGGGGGTGGGGGGTGCGCAGTGCCTCAGAGCCTCGGGTGCGGTCTGGGAAGGTTGAGAGCGACTTGGTGGGCGGGGAAGCACCCCGGACCCGGTCTGTCCGGTCGAAGCCTGGTCCTTCAGTGCATTAGGAGAAGCGTGGGGTGGGACGCGAGCTCCGCCGAGAAAAGGGGAGTGCGTTTTCGGTGACAGAACATCTGGCCCTAGTTCCCGCCCTAATCCTACCCCCAGAAGCGCTGCCCGTGAGGTTCCGCAAGGAGGAGGCGAGCGGCGCGGACTGCCACGCACGCACCGTTTGCGAGACGCGAAGGTAGGAAACAGTGGTCTTGGTGTGAGTGGCAGGGATGGGGCTGCTGGGGTCGGTGCGGTCCCAGTTGCGGGGTGGATGTTGAAGGGAGCCTTAGAGTGCCGTCCCTGCCCCGCCCCCTAGGGGCGTACTTCCCGCATCCACCCAAGGGCAAGTTCAGATCAAGAGCCAGTTCCTCAAAGAGGCCTTGGTAAGAAATGAAGAGGAGGCCATAAATGCCACTAGGTTTACAGACGTGGGATCCTTACCTTGGCTTACCTGGAGACTAGATAGTTTGACTTGCATAATTCAGCACCCCGGGACTCCTTACTCATGTCAGCCCTTACTGGGGATTCCTGCCTAACCCCAGTTTTCAGATCTTCTATTTCAACACTTAGTGCAACAACACACATACACATGTCCACACGCCTTCTTGAAGAGAAGAGGCTGGGACAGGAGCTCCTGACAGGGTCCCCATAGCCAGCTAGAGCTGTAAACTTTGAATGGGACCAATCCCAACCAGAGAAACAAAATACTACATTCTAGTAGCTGTGTATCATCAACCAGAACTTGTGGCAACTCCAGCCATGTCACCCATTCCCCCTTTGTAGGGAATTCGTAGTCTTTCTGGGTTCCAGAAGATGGGGGAGGTGGGCAGAGGGAGGCTACAAGAGGGGCTACAGAGCACTAAGAAAGCATGTGACAACTTTGAATATTAAAGACCAACTGTACCAGGCTGAATTTTCTTAAAGATGTATGACTTTATTTCCTGCCCACCCCTCGTACACACACAGGAACCCCACTTCAACCTGAGATAGATAAAGTTTAGATAACTGTCTGAAACACAACTGAGCATTAGAAATGTTTCAGTATTTTAAAGGAGTTCAGAAAGGGGAAAAAGTGACCCTTATTTCTCCAGGCCAGGGAGGAAGGAGGACCCAAATGTGGGGATTGGCCCAGCCCATTGAGAAAGCACCTCAGTTTTGTCACAGGGGCCTCTATTTGAGGGCTTCTGTGTCCAGTTCTCTATGTTACTGAGAACTACTTACTTCTTGTGTCTATATTTCAGTTTACATGAAATTGTAGGTGTATGTCTGACTGTATCTTGTCTTATTTATATCGGTGTCCATTGTGTATAACTGCCAGTCATGGTGGTGAGCTAGGGGAGAATTGAGTGAAGACTGACAAGAGATTTTTCTCAGATTGGAGGAAATTCTACTGTCAGAGCCTCCTTGGCAAGCCAAGGAAGAAGATGTTCCAGAGGGAAACTACAAGCTTTGTAGGAAGAGCAGGATGGCTGCACACAGGGACTTTTCATTTTAGTCCCACCACTTCATGCAGGAGGCCTGCATGATAAATTAAATTAAATTAAAACTAATAAATTAAAACTAATTTGGGATCAGGGTCATCCAAAATTAACTTAAAATTAGGGGATGCAGATTAAGGAAAACCTAATTCATTAAGTTAAGTAAGAAGAAATTAAAGAAGGTGAATTTTATCCACCAACTATCTTTTTTCTTTAGTCATCTTTAATAAATATTCTAGAGAATTGAAATAAGTTAACATTGTTCTTTTGTACTTAGAGAGCCTTTTGTTAGTGTTTCTTTGAAGCATGATGTTAATAGGGATGAGCCATTCTTGTAAAATATTTTATAAACTCCCATTAAAATATATGTAGGAATAATGCTAACATATAACGCTAACCCAAATACATTACACTTTACTTGCTTATATTGCAAATGTTTGTTTTTGAAATTTTGGCATATAAAATATATTCATAGTATCAGGAAACTTGCATTATCTTCCTACCTTATTACCCAAGATGTTTCACATTTTATAGACTTTTCTTAAAAATATAGCCTTCTATCACAATTGTAATGGCTTCAGTCTAGGTGTCATAGATAAAATATTCTTGGGCCAATAAATAAAATAAGTAGCATATCACATATTATAAAAGATAACTTAATCTACAAGTTCTTAATAATTTATCTTCAGCTAGAGTTGAAATGTATGTTTCAGATTCGATTAAACATGACCACTCATGCTTTGGATTCCAACTACTAGAAGAGGCTCTCTCAAAATTTTGTGAAAGCACTAAAAATGGACAGGGTTGGTCAAATCCCTTCCTGCCCAATCTTAGCCCTATATTGGTGACAATGTTGAATGACAGTTTAATACCTTCTAGAGCTCCCTCTTGTGTGTGAAATAGAAGATGCCACCTCCAGGGAGAGGAAGTCACTTGTTCATATATTGGTTCATTCACCCCACAGACTGAGTAGTATATGCTACATGCTGGGGATGCAAAGGTGGAGATTAGAAGCTAATGGGGAGACCGATGTTCAAACAATTACAATAGAGTGTAATTATTGTGATTGTGGAGGTATATTCAAAATGTAATCAGATTATTAGAGGTGGGAACATCCACATTGGCCTAATAGTGTCAGAGAAAACTTCGCAGAGGAAGTAACACAAGCTGAGACTTGAAGGGTGAAAAGGAGTTTGCTAAAGGGTAAGAGCATTCCAGGCAGAGGAAATAGCATATACAAAGGCATGAAGACTTGAAAGAGCATGTCAGATTCAGGAAGAGGCCAATAATTCAGTATGTCTGGAGGTTAGGCTGCACCAAAGACAGAGAAGCGATGATAGGTGAGATCAGATTACAGAGGACTTCATATGTGATTGTGAGATTGTGATTGAAGTCTAATCTCTCCTCTCCCAGAGCAAAGAAGTAAAAGGATTATATTTGCTTGCTAGGAAAAAAAAATGTTCTGGCACCAGGCAAGATAGTATGAGGCTGAACTCAGGCAGTAGGGAAGGAAATAAATGGATGGTTTCAAGAAATGTTTAGGAGGTAAGATGGTCCAGCTTTCTGATTTATTTTATTGATACAGTTGTGATGCCACCAAAGAGACAAAACAGAATAAAAAGCAGAGCAGAGACAGTGAATTCAGTGTGGGACCTGTTAAATCTGAGGCATCCATGTGAAAGCCAAGTGAAAATGTCAACAGGGTAATTGGACCTTTTGCGTTTGGAGCCCTGGTAAGAGGTCTACCTGGGGACATATATTTGAGACACATCAGCCATGGGAATAAATGAGTTTGCTTAGGGAATCATGAAGAGTGCTAGAAGAAAAAACCGAGACAGACTCTTGGGAAACAGAAACATTGCAGAAGGACTGGCAAAGGAGCCACAAAAGGAATGGCCAAAGGCAGGAGACCCCAGGAGAGGATGGTGTTATGGAGGTCTAAGGAGGACAAGAAAGAGAGAAACTTCCACACGCCAAATACCACAGGGAGGTCAAGAAGGATGGGAAGTGAAAACTTCCCTTTGGATTTAGTCTGTGTTAACCTAATGCAGAAGTTGGAGAGTTCTTGGAGAGAGAAGCCAAACTGCAATGGGTTCAGGAGATGAAGCAGTAAAAACACCAACATAGTCTGTTCTTCCAGAAAGCGTGGCTGTGAAGAGAGGAGAGTGGGATAAGACAGTAGCTGGAGGGGACTAAGAAGGTCAAGGGAGAGAGTCTTGTGTTTGTGTTCCTTTGTGTTCCTAAGATGGGAGAAATTTACACATATCCTTGGAAGAAGGAGCCAGCAGGGAAAGAGAAGCTGAAAAATTGTAAAGAGAAAGGGCATGGCTAATAAGAAAGGTGGTAGTGAAGGCAGGCAGGATTGGAGTGAGAGCCCAGGAGGAAAAGAGATACCTGTTCCTCTGGAATGGAAGAATTGAAGAGTTAAAAAAAAAAAAAAAGAAAAAGCAAAACTTCATATGAAAACTGAGACTCAGATGTTATGTGACTTGTCCAAAAGACAGAATTAAAAGAAAACTGTCACTTTGTCTTTTTGCCTGACACTATGCTACCCCAGAGACAGCATAGGAGGTGGCCAGCAGAGGAAGAGAGTGGAAGGCTGGGAGCCACAAAGTATTAAAGAAGAATCACAGAATTCAGAAATTGAGCAGAGCTGGAGAGCATCATAAACAAATGTAGAGGAGGAAACCAAGGGCCAGGGAGGTTGTCATTTGACTGCCCAATGTTTTAAAGTTAGTGAGGAATAGAACTGGACCCAGAACTGATTCCAGCCCAGGGTTCCCTCCAAGAAGGATTGGATAAAGAGATAAATGGAGCAATAAAATGTCCCCTTTCCCCCTACCTGTTGAAGTGGCAGAGGCTGATATCAGACACAGAGCTGCACAACTCCAAACTTATTCTTTCACTACATTGCTTAACAAGACACTACCAGGTCAGACTATAAATAATGGAGCCTCCCAGGCAAACCAAGGCTCCAGTACAGATCACACACAGGGATACTGGCAGAGCTGGGATCATTGACTGTAAGATAAAGTGAACTCAGTTTAGTTTGTTTATTTTGGAGCTGCCAGAGCAGGAGCCAGGGTGCTGGAGAAAGCTGGAAAGACGAGTGCGAGCAGTGCCAGGCCTGGGAATCAGCCCTCTGATGATGTAGTTGGATTAGATACTTAGCAGTGCTTTCTGGCCTTTGTTTCTTTGGGGACTGAGAAGGAAAGCCAACTTTTTGTAATCTATACCATCTTTCACCCTTATGCCTTCACTTGATAGTAAACATAGATCTTTTTATGTCCTGTGATCTGTCTGATTGTGCTGGAGGCCTGAGAGAGAGAAAAGAGAATTGTATTTCTTAAGACAGTCCCAGAGGGAGCAGAGAACGCTCGAGGGTAGTTGGGGCCCTGATTTAGGGGGCCTGCAGGTTAGGAAAGAAGCATGGGGCAACAGAGACTGATCAGGCCAAGACCCTTTTTCCCTCACAGTCGAAACAAAGGGAGATGAATGGCAGAGGGGCAGAGGAATGGCAGTAGCAGTAGTGTCTGGTGAGCTCCAGAGTTGAGCGACCTGGGCTGGTTTATCCTCTGCTGTCTCTCCAGCACCAAGAACAGTGCCTGGCACATAGACATACATGCCTGTTGTCCTACAGCATACGCCTCCCCTGCACAACCCCGGCAAAATGGCTACATTGGGACACACATTCCCCTTCTATGTGGGCCGCAAGCCGATCTTCCCAATGGACACCACCTTGGCTGTCATCGTTGCCATCTTTGTGACCGCACTGGTCACCTTCATCATCATCCTGCCTGGCATTCGGGGCAAGATGGTGAGAAACAAGCCCAGCCCTGGAGACCCCAACCCCAGAGAGATCTTGGCCTCAAGGTGAGGGGGCCAGACTCTCTGACTACAACCAGACTCAGGAAAGAGACTCCAGTCCTGAGAAGGTGTCACCCACCCCCACCCCCAGGAGGGAGTTCCCTACTCATTGATTCAATGGATAATTATTGAGCACCTATTACATGCCAGACACTCTGATCACAATTGACCAAGTGACCCCAGTTTTAGAACCCCTCCCTCCACACCACACACACCCAAGTCTGGAAAGATAAAGGGTGGATTTGGAAGGAGGGTGTTCGTCCCTAAACCCACCCACCCTGTGACTCAGAGGCTGTTCTGGCTGCTGCGGGTGGTGACCAGCTTATTCATCGGGGCGGTGATCCTGGGTGAGTATAATCCTGGTCAATTGCCTCTGTCCCATCTAGTTCCCTCTGCAGCCAGCCTCTCCTCTCCCTGTTTCCTCATGGCATCTTCTGCTTCAGGGGAGGAAGGGGTGGGAGGGCCATAAGCAGAGTGTCACCAAAGGAAATCTTGGATTCTGACCCTTTGTTCATCTTGGGCAAACATACTATTGATAAACTAACCGTGATTCAGACCCTGATCTTCTTAACAGATATTCAATTATGAGTTCATAATTCAAAACAGACCTTCTTTGAAGACCTTCTAGGTCTTCAAAACAGACCTAGACCCCTTGTAGCTCTCCTTCTGACTCTAACCCAGTAATGCCTGGACCTTCCTGAGTCCCCACATGTCCACCTCTCCAACCCCAGCTGTGAATTTCAGTTCTGAGTGGTTCGTCGGCCAGGTCAGCACCAACACATCATATAAGGCCTTCAGTTCTGAATGGATCAGCGCTGATGTGGGGCTGCAGGTTGGTCTGGGAGGAGTCAACATTACACTCACAGGTGAGGGATGGCTCTTACCTGGGAGGGAGGAGAAGATTCTTCTGGTCTTTGGGATCTAATTTGGATCTACCGGATGGGGGGAATGGTAGGAAGGGAAATTTCCAGAGACTGAGACCAGCTCCTGTCCCTCTGCCCAATGTGATGAGCCCCTATCCAGGCAAATGCCCACTCTGGTCCTGGGGTTCCTGCTGAGCACACCTGCCCCATTCCCCAGGGACCCCAGTGCAGCAGCTGAATGAGACTATCAATTACAATGAGAAGTTCACCTGGCGGCTGGGTGAAAACTATGCCAAGGAGTACACAAAGGCACTGGAGAAGGGGCTGCCGGACCCCGTGCTCTACCTGGCTGAGAAGTTCACCCCGAACAGCCCATGTGGTCTGCATGGCCAGTACCGCCTGGCGGGACACTACACCTCAGCCATGCTCTGGTGAGGGTGGGATGGAGGCCCTGCTGGCCTAGACCCTGGAATGGAGTTTCTACCCATCTTTCCTTCACTTATGTGGAAATCCCTGGTGGGACAGGGTGACACCAGCCCCACAGTGCTTGGTTGGGAAACCTATAGGCAGAAATCCCTATTTCACATCTTTGGGGTATGCTTGGGTCCCTGAGCCTCCACCTGGGCCCTTTCAAGTAGAGGTGTCCAGGCCAGCCTTCAGCGGGTCTTGGCTCTCCAGGGTGGCCTTCCTTTGCTGGTTGCTGGCCAACGTGATGCTGTCCATGCCCGTGCTGGTCTACGGTGGCCACATGGTGCTAGCCACAGGCATCTTCCAGCTGTTGGGACTGGTCTTCTTCTCCACGGCCACGTCACTCACATCACCCTGTGCCCTGCGCCTGGGTACTGCTACACTGCACACTCACCATGGGCCTGCCTTCTGGCTCACATTGACCACAGGTGAGGTGCAGCCCTGAAGACCAGACACTGGAGGGCTTAATGCCAGGGAGGGAGGGCCAGGGACCACCATATTGGTGGGGGTTGAGGGTCTGCCTCTGGGGGCCAGGATGCCTTTCCTCTCATTTAAGCCCCATCTCTCTTATATCACTCATCTCTGGGTTTTCTTTCCCCATTTTGGCCCACTTTCCCTCCATAGATGCCTACTCCCTGTGTCTTCTGTCTCCGTCATTTCCCTCAGCCCCTCACTCTCTCTTCACCCAGTTCTTTCCCAGATCTTCCAGTCTTATGTCCCTGCTCACTTCCACCAAACACTCTTCTCTGTGTCCCCCATCCTTCTCTTCCCCTGCCTCACATAGTCCTAAATTGTCCTGCGGTTTCTTCTCTTCTCCTCTTCTCTCATGCCCTTTCTCATGCCTCCTCCTCTGTGCTTGGCCTTTCCCCCAGGGGTCTCTGTTTTCAGAGTTTTCTCTCTCTCTCTCTCTCTCTCTCTCTCTTTCTCTCTTTCTCTTTTGAGATGTAATGCAAAGAGCACTGGGCTTAGAGTCTCAAACTCAGAACAACAGAGCCACACCAGCCATATGACCCTAAGTCAGTCACTGCTCTGAGCCCAAGTTGCCCTGAAACAGGGACTCCAGCAATTCTCTTAGAGTTGTTCTGATGCTCTTGGGAAAAGATGTCCTTGGGAGGGCATGACTATCACCAAGGCAAGACACCTGTTGTCTCATCCCCAGGACTGCTTTGTATGCTGCTTGGCCTGGCCATGGCAGTGGCCCACAAGGTGCAGCCCCAGAGGCTGAAGGCTTTCTTCAACCAGAGTACAGGCGAGGATCCTGCGCTGGAGTGGAATCCTGAGGAAGGGGGACTCCTGAGCCCACGATACCGGTCCACAGCTGAGAGTCCTGAGCCCCAGGACATTCCTCTGTCAGAAGCTTCCTCGGAGGCATGCTGTAAGGAGGAGCATCACAGAGAGCCTGACTGTGCCCTATAAGGTTCTTCTCCCTGGTGGACACCTGGACTTCCAGTCTGGTTGCAGATATCATTGGAGCCCCATAAACCTGCCAGAACTGACTGCAGGATGGGTTATATCCGATCTGTCCCCAGCCCCAATCTGTAGGTGGAGTCGGAAAAAGAGCCTCTTCCTACTGGTGTAAAAACAAAAACAAACAAAAAGCCCTAATATGCTAAACAGACAGTGGGGCTGCCTATAAATCCTGTCTCCATGTTAAGAGCAAGCAGGTGCTGCCCATTTCTGCACAGCAACCCTGTCTTCCCTTGATGCCCTGCCTCTTTGAGGAGCCATTTATTGAAACTTTGTTTCATCTACATAGTGTGAGTGTGTGTGTGTGTGTGTGTGTGGTGGAGGGATTACAATGTGATTCCCATGTCATCCCCCTCATCCCTCTGTACCTCTTATTTTCCTTTTACCTGGGTCCCTTTTGTCCTTCTTTTACTTGTGTGATCTCTTGGTACAATGAAACCCCTGGGCAACAGAAGAAACCAAACTTCTTGTCCCAGGTCTAATATTAACTGAATATGCTACATTATCTTTAAGCTTCACGTCTCAAATTTGCCAAATAAGATTGTAGGTCTTGCCAAGGACGTAAAAAAAAAAAAAAAATCCCAGGATTTACATTTTTATGCCTTGCTGACATCTACCTTGGCCCTTGGAAACTACCTCTTAGTGAATAGACTGGTTAGCAAATCACCTCAGAAGTGCCATTCCCTCCTAGTCCACTCAGCTGAGCCAGCAGAGGGGGGGTTAAATGGGAAGGCGACCTGTCCAGTCACTGCTACCTGCCATCCACCTACCAGCTCAGGAAGACGCTGGCTCAGGCGGGCTCCCCTTTGGGCTCACCAGAGGGCGCCCCTCTCACAGAGCCTTGTGGCAAGGCAGAGAAAATGGAGCAGGCTGTTTCCAACCCAGGGAAATCTGCCGAGGACTCATATCCCCCAAGCCTGGAAAAGCCATGGAATGTAATAGAAACAAGTTTTTTTAAAAAAGGAAAAAAATTTTTACCGCTCACCCTGGGAAACCTTTCCCCCGGCTCAGGCATGCGGCACGTCTGAGGCCGCCGGCGCCTGCGGCGCAGTGACCCTCCGGAGCTCTCCTGGCCGGAGCCCAGCAGGTATTGCTATCCGGCCCGCAGGGAGCAGAGTAGGGGTAGGAGTCCGAGGTTGAATACCCCTCAAAGGTTAGTGCTGGTCGTTAAGTCCAGGGCTCCGAACTGCTTATGCAGTGGATTGCTCAGGATGAGAGGCAAGTTCCCTTTCGCCTGGCTACCGTAGTCCTTGACACTTAGGTCCAAGAAGGTGCGAAGAGCGCGGGGTCGAGAGTAGTGGAGACTCACCACCGCCCCTCCGAGGAGGAGGCACAGGACGCCTGCGGCGGCGCGGACAGAAAGAAACAGGGTAGTCAGGGCTCCAGGCCAGAATCTGGCTTGCCCCTACAACTCTTGGGGGCTACCCCTTGCATTTCCTCCCCCCACCCACACGGCAGAAAGACCTCCACTCTGGATTACGTGATACATGAGTTCATGCGCTAACTGGGGCAAACCCCCCAACCCTTCAGAACCCCCTGCCTCATCTGTAAAATGGGCATAATTGCCCGTTTCTAGGAACTATTAAGAGAAGCCAATTATTTAATATATGTGAACTCATTCTGTAAACGGGAGACGAACACACCAGTATAAATCCCGCCCCTACCCCCAGCCTCCCGGAGTCGATCCCCTTGGTCCTCACCGGTGGCCAGGGTGACCCAAAAGGCGGCCCCGTAGTGAGTGGTGAGCATGGAGGAGCCGAGGCGGAGCGGGCAGAGAGGCACGCTGGAGATGGAGGCGAAGGCGAAGATGGAGAAGAGCGTGAAGGCGCCGGTGACCAGGAGAGCGAGGCCGCCGTAAAGCGGGGCCGGCATGGAGAGCAGCACGTTGGAGAGGAGCCAGAAGCAGAACGCCACCCTGCGGAGGGGACCCGCCGCACAGTGAGCTGGCTTCCCCCAGCCCCGCTCGCTCTGTGTCCCCACCACAGAACGAAAGCCGGGGCTGGGGTGGCGAAGGCGCAGGGGAACCCTCCCGGGGGGCGGGGTAACCGACTCGCAGCCTTCGCTGGGTCTCTCTGGGGTTCGACGGTCTGTGCGGACCTCAAGACTTGCCGACCCGAGCGGCGGTAATTCGGGCTTAGCTAGACCTCACATCCCCCGGCCCCGCCCCGACACTCCCTCCCTCCTACGTGCCTTCCCTCCAGCGCTCACCACAGCGTGGCGGAGCCGTAGTGTCCCGCCAGGCGGTACTGGCGGTAGAGCCCGCAGGGGCTGCTTGGCGTGAACTTCTCCGCCAAGTAGAGAACAGGGTCGGGCAGCCCCTTCTCCAGGGCCTCCGAGTACTGCTCGGCATAGTTCTCCCCCAGACGCCAGTTGAAGTGCTCGTTGTAGTCTATGGTCTCATTCAGCTGCTGCACTGGGGTCCCTGCGACGGGAGGCCGAGGGCGACCGGGGTCATGGAGCTGCGCACAACCCGGGACACCGCAACTAAGCTAGTACGTGTCGGAAAGGGGAGGTGTGAGAGAAACGGGTTTGGCAGCTGTTGGGGGAAACTCGGATCCATGAGGGCTAAAAACTATTCGAGCCTGTGAGGTCTGAGATTTCCTTCCAGCTGCCCCTGCCACACTCCCCCAGCCATGAGGTCTGCCAATCCAGAAGTTCACTTTGACCCAGCCCCCTCACCTGTGAGCGTAATATTAATTCCCTCCAGGCCAACGTGGAGACCAACGTGAGCGCTGACTCGTGCTGTACTGAAGGCCTTGTAGGATGTGTTGGTGTTCATCCCACCCACTGACCATTGTGCGCTAAAGTGCACGGCTGTGGGGAGAGACACCAGCGTCGGAGGGGAAGGTTAGGGAGAGGATTGGGGAGATGGAATGAGGGGAGTGATGATGGCAGGTAGGACACTGTGCAGAGAGATGATGTGCATGGTAAGGGTGGAAGAGTGGGCACTAGAATGAGCTGAAGAACGGAAAGAGGGTGCAGCAAACAAACCCCAAATCTCCATTTTCCCGGGTACCCTCCATCCACCTCCACCCTCATCCCAGGTCCTCTCCCCATCTGTGGCACCACACACTCACCCACAATTTCCGCACCTATGAACAGACTGAGAAGAACTCTCACCAGCCAGAACCAGCGCTGGAGGAACAGGCACCTGAGTCAGGCCTGGTAACTGCCACCAGAGTCCCCAAGACCTCCCTTGACCCCATGCCACCTAGAGCTTTAGTGACCCTGCAACTCTCCCTTCTTGCCCCATACTCTTTTCCCACTTATATTCCTGATGTTTTAAAACTAAAGTGAGTCTTGCTTTTTGTGCAAGTCCCTCTGGAGCCACTGGTATTTCTGATGTTTTCTAGCCATGCACTTCTGCCTCCCTAGCCCCATTTCACAGTCCACCCTGCAACCTGGCTCCTTGCCTGGTGTTATCACATCACCTTCACTCCCCCAGCTACCTGGCTCCTGGTCCTGGTCTTACCAGCTACTGGAGTTACTACTATGATGAGGCTCAGTGAGTCCAGAAGTGCCAGGCAGGCTGGGGTCACCTCCCCCAGGAGAGGGCAGCCCCAGGGTCCTGTTGCCAAGTAGAGGAGGTAGAAATGCAGCCTCTCAGATATTCCTAGGCATACCAGTTTCCCAAGGAAACTGACACAGATCAAAATTCAGGGAGGCCAGGTACTCCTAGACTGGAAAAACAACTTAGGTTCTGGGACCGGGGAGAGGTGGGGGTGGGGGAGAATTGCCCAAGGAAAAGTACTCAGTCTGCTACAACTTCGAATCCTTTGAAGAAGTCCCTCAGTCCTTAGGATAGGAGCACCCATACATATGCATCTCAACCCAGCACACCAGTCTCAGTTGCTGGTTTCTGTCCTCTTGGCCCACTGGTCAGCACCTGAAGGCTGAGATTAAGAGTGCAGCCACAGTCTGAGGAGAGGAGGGAAACTCTGGCAGCATGTGAAGACTAGCATTAGCTCCTGGATTACTGGGCTGGGCACCCACTCTCCACAGCAGCCTCTTGGATGATCCAGGTAGGGTCAGTCTAGAATGTCTTACACAGGGCCTCTACCTCTCCCAGTCTTTGGGCAGGGAAGGGTCCCTGCTGTACAGACTTCTGGGTCTGCTCCGCCTATGCTCCTCTGGTTCAACGTTTCATCTGACTAGTCACGGAGGCCCTTGTTACAGTAGCACCTGTCCTAGGTCTTTCACAGACAAGCTGCCCATGACCCTCAGGCCCTACATTTAGCGCCCCCTTACCGAGTGACCACGAATCCCAGGCAAGATGAGCAGGAAGCTGGCGGCCAAGGCTAAGAACACCAGAATGACGATGAGCAATGGCACGCTGAAGCCGGGAGCATGCCGGGGCTGGGGGTAGAAAGGCAGCTGGCCATTCCACAGAGTCATGCTGCAACTGGGCCAAGCTGGGTCCGCTGGAGAGCGAAAAGTGCAAACCTGGCAACCAAGCCTGGGTCACACTTCTCTTTACCCTCTTCCCTGCGTTCTTGGACAGGACTTGAGGGGCTGGTCAACTCTGAGCTCCTCAACTCGCCCCTAAGGAAGCACAGCGGCTGGCTGGCTGCCTTCAAGTGCTCTGGGCTGGCCCAGGCAGGGTTGCATAGGCGGGAGAGAGGAATTATTTCTCACTGGCTATAGCCAGTTACTTTGGAGGCTCTGTGGTTTGCTCTGTGTTTGAAAGTGGTACAAGACCTGGAGCCCTTTTATAGCAGCCTGGGCAGCTTGCTGGGCGGACGGCAGGGCTTGGCAGCTGGGTGCAGCTGGGAAGAGATCTTGCAAATAAGAGGCGGAGGCTGCTATGCAAATGAGGGAGCCCAGCCTTCACAGTAAGAGGGCGGGCCTCCCGTCCAGATGTGGTCACTTGGCACTGGTCTGACCTGAGTGGACACCAGGGCAGCTGGCCTTAGAGGATCCAGAGAAGAGGGTAAGGGTGTTGCTGGGGTTGGGCGGAAGGATCTTCAGAGCTGGGAGGAGTGGGCGGTAGAGGTATTGTTGGGAAGATGGAACCTGGGAGGAGGGCAGAGAAGCAACGATTCCAAGAAGAAAGACTTCTGACCTCAGTCGGAAGCTGTAAACCTGAGGTTGGAGGGAGTTTGGGGCCTGATCTTTCCAACCCTCCTATCCATGCACAGGCATTCACCGTAGAGTAGGAGGAGCTGCAGGTCCAGGTTCCCAGCTCACTAACTGCTTTCCCTTCCCTGCCTCCTCTAGGAGAAGCAGTTACTGAGGGCTTGGGGATGGAGATTGGAGGTTGGGATTTGGGGGGTAGGGGAAGGCTGCCAGGCTGGATGTAAATTTCTGCTTGGAACTGACAAGCCCCAGAGGACTCCTGGCCCTGGGGCAGGGGTGGGGGGCATCCTTTAGCCAGTGTTAGTTCTTCCAGCAGGTGGAAAGCAGGGACCAGTGTCAGTGCCTACCAGGTGTACTGAAAAGAGTGGCATGTGGATGTGGGTTCTTGGTGATGCTTCTAGAAGCTTTGCTCCAGAAATGAAAACAGCAGGCACCTCCTCCCCTATGTGGGCTGTAGGCATGGGGGACACGAGCTCCTTGTCTCTCACTTTTCACCTCCCACCTCCAGGCGGCAGGGTCGGCATGCTCTGCCCAAGGCCAGAGGCAGTAATGCTCCTGGGAGCTCTGCTGACTGCATCCCTGGATCCAGCGGGTAAGTGTCCGGTGTCCCTAGCTTCGGGATGCCACCCTGCACCTCCTGAAGGTGTCAGCGTGTCACCCTGCACCCTTCCTGGGGGAAGAAACAGATGCGGGCAAGCTACAAGATGAGTCAAATCGCAGCGCCGCTCCGCGGGATGGGAAACTTCCCAACGCAGCCTCAACGAGGCTCAGGTGTTGCCTCTTGAGTAGAGTTGGGGGCGTTCAGTGAGCGGGAGCCGTCGTAGGAAGGGAAGCGCTGAGGGGACCGCTCTCTGACCCGCAGGCGGCCAGAACTCATTCCCACTGTCCTGGGAAGTGCAGCGCTATGACGGCTGGTTCAACAACCTGAGGCAACACGAGCGTGGCGCAGCCGGTGCGTCCTGTGGTCTGGGTCCGGGTTAGGGGGGTGACTAGTGGAGGGCCGGGCGGCGGAAGCGGAGACAGCGGGCCGCGCTCCCCCTACCCCCCACTCCCCGCCCCCGCGGCTGTCCGCGCAGCGAAATCCTATGCACTCCTGGGCCAGGAGACCCCGGCGAAGAGGGTCTTGCGGGTGAGGATGGGGATTTGAGGTAGGCGTAGGGAGAAGTCTGTGGGCTTGTTGGAGACGGGGGTGCTCTGACAGAGCCCAGCTCCCTGCTTCCCACAGGCTCCCGACTGCAGCGCCTCGTGCCAGCCAATTACGCGGACGGCGTTTACCAGGCTCTGGGGGAGCCGCTGCTGCCCAACCCGCGCCGACTCAGCGACGCCGCCATGCGGGGCGCAGCCGGGCAGCCATCCCGCCGCAACCGCACGGTGCTGGGGGTCTTCTTTGGTGAGAGCAAAGTGGGAAGACGCCGGGGGTGAGCAGTCGCTTAGCTCAGCCCTTGGGAGAGGGGCCCTGCGGCCTGTCCGCAACAGCCGGGGAGACAGACCGCAGACTCCCAGGCACCTCCTCCGCCCTAAGCAACACGTCCAGCCCTTCTTTATCTCGAGGGATTTGGGAGTGTCGAGTCAGGGATACTTGCTTCTCTAATCCTTCTCTTACCCCTTACTCCAAACCTAGGAGTGTCATTGGACCTCCAGTATAGCTCTAGGAGTTGAGTCCCCTGCCACCGCTCTCCTACCCGTAAGATTATATCCTCTTTCCTCCGAAGTGAAAGGAGGAGGCAAGATCTGTTGGAAGACAGGAATTGATTTGGGGGAGCCCTTATATTAATTATATTATTTTGATTCTTACAACAACGTTATGAGGTGGCTGGAGAGGGTACTATATCCGCACTTTGAAAAATAGAAAAAAGACCCGGAGCTGGTGGCCGAGCTTACACTCCAACATGTCTTTTGAGTCTTGAGAAACCTAGAGAAACTCTGAGCCCACGGTGAGTGGCGATTCTCATCAGTTTGCCGTGGCCGCAGGCTACCACGTGCTCTCGGACCTGGTGAGCGTGGAGACCCCCGGCTGCCCAGCCGAGTTCCTCAACATCCACATCCCGCCCGGCGACCCGGTGTTCGACCCCGACCGGCGCGGGGACGTGGTCCTCCCCTTCCAGAGGAGCCGCTGGGACCCCGAGACTGGACAGAGCCCCAGTAATCCCCGCGACCTGGTGAGACTAGGCACTAGGCAGCGGGGGTCGCGGGTTCGAGGCGGGGCAGGGCGCGGTGGGGTTTCCCCCCCCCCACACCTACACCCGCCTCCGCTCCCCGACCCCCGGCTCACCCTGGCGGCTCACCGTCGCGGTGACCCGCAGACCAACGAGGTGACCGGCTGGCTGGACGGCAGCGCCATCTATGGCTCCTCGCACTCCTGGAGCGACGCGCTGCGGAGCTTCTCCGGGGGGCAGCTGGCGTCGGGGCCCGACCCCGCCTTCCCCCGGGACGCGCAAAGCCCCCTGCTCATGTGGACTGCGCCCGACCCGGCCACCGGACAGCGCGGGCCCTGGGGGCTGTACGGTGAGGCGGCGGGGCGGGCTGCGGCGGCCGGGGCGGGCTGCGGGCTGCGGGCTGCGGGCGGCCTCGTCGGTGGTCACTCCGCCGCTCACGTCCTCCCCTGCGGCCCCGGCGCCCTGCGGCCCCGCGTCGCGTGCAGCCTTCGGGGCGGAGCGAGGGAACCGCGACCCCTTCCTGCAGGCGCTGGGCCTGCTGTGGTTCCGCTACCACAACCTGTGCGCCCAGCGGCTGGCCCGCGAGCACCCGCAGTGGGGGGACGAGGAGCTGTTCCAGCACGCGCGCAAGAGGGTCATCGCCACCTACCAGGTCAGTCACACTCCCCGTCCC